>JAOVVB010076126.1:0-13811 GCA_028570985.1 Heterobranchus longifilis
GGGATTCCACACAGTGGTAAACATTGCCTTGTCCCAACTTTTTTGCGATGTGTTGATGCCATGAAATTTAAAATAAACTAATTTTTCCCTTAAAATGATACATTTTCTCAGTTTAAACATCTGATATGTCATCTGTGTTGTATTCTGAATAAAATATTGAGATTTGAAACTTCCACATCATTGCATTTTTTCGTTTTATTCACAATTTGTACAGTGTACACTTTTTTGGAATCGGGTTTGTACTTTTTTCCTCTCATATTTTTATTTTAATCCTCGTGTAAGAGGAAAATGCAATACTACACCCGACATTAACCTACTGTAAGCTTAGAATTGTCATGCTGAACCTCACAGACAATCTCGGTTTCTTTTCCATCCGACTTCTGCACTTGTACTATAGGCAGTCATTTATTTATCACATGTAGACGTTTAAGGCCACTATTGATTTACTAAAAAAAAAGAAATTTGGAAATAATTTTAATCGGTTTCTCCCATTGTTAGTATCTTCATAGAACACATCCTTGATCCTCCGATATATGTATCCGATAAAATGCCTTTTCTTTACTGTGAAGTCCTTGTGTTCCCCATCTTGGTGACTAGTTTCAGTTGCTTTACTGTATTTACATCATCTAATGATTTCATGTAACATACCTGTCAAAGTATAGAACAATGGGAAAAATCAGCATAAATTCCAAATAGAAATGTAAGCAAATTTTCACTATATGAAAATTGTTAATGCATTTATTTTTTCCTGTCTTACAAACTGTAAGAAATGCCACTAAAGTAAAAAATAATAATTGCTTTTGTAGTTCCCTTCTTGACAAGTTTCCACATTCCAAAGAAGACTTAAATTATTCTAAAGTAGTACAGTAGCAGTACCCGTGTTTACTTTCTAACAGATTTCACTTCTGTATAGCTTATTTATCCAGGAACTTATGGAAGGAGAAGGTATTGTTCTTGGCCTGTAAACAACTGATTTGTACTGTATGTACTTTGCTTATGATTAAGGTAAAAACAAACTAAAAAGCCATCTGGAACAGGGTTTAGTGGCTCAATGAATGGTTTGATAAGTATAGAAATGATGTAAATCATATGCTATGGCCTTCTGTGTCACCAGAAGTGAAAAATCTTATATTTTCACTTATCACTTATTTCTACAAAATCTTCACTTCGTAGAATATATTTTTAAAAGAATATGATGAATAATGAAAGAATCACTGCATTGCAGTTCAAGAGACTTGCATCACCTTGGTCAAGTCTCAGTGAATATGACTGTTCTGTTGGAATGTACAGCATTTTACTACAGCACTTCATGAGTTATACAGTTACTTAGTTATTTGTCAGACACATCTATCCAGAAAGACTTTCCTTTATCACATTTACTGTAGAGAATGAGCAATTGAGGTTTAAGAGCCTTTCTCAAGGAACCAGGAGTGGCAGTATGGCAGTGCTGAGATTTGTACTCATGACCTTCCAATTAGTGGAATATAACAGTGTAATATTAAAATACTTTTTGCCACCACGGAAAAAGTTCACGAGAGCTCATCTTCATACACATTAAGGGACCAACTTATTTGCTCCATATACCTTGGTATTTTCACACATACATGACCAACTAAATTAAAAGACCACTTTGTAAGTTTGCAAATATACTTTGGCCCATCAGAAGCTGCACAGTTTCAGCATCCACTCTACTCCACTTACCATGGATCAGTTTTAGAAAAAGGACCACTGCTGAACAAATAATTATGGAACAAAAGTGGTTCTGGAATGGTTTCTCTCCGTTACTGCATGTGATACAGGACACAGCAACACATGGCCTACAGTTTGTACAGTGGGGGCCAATATTATTAAAAGAACATTACAGTTCTCCCTGTGTGCTGGTGATGTGACTAATTAGTTCTGTCTGGCTAATGTGTTGTGCTAATTAGAAAGCTGGTTAATGGATGGAACAAATATGTGGGAGGACTTTTATTTTCTGAACCCGGGGTTGTCACGTCTGCCTACTGATGTCACAAAGGATTCACCGCTAGTAATCACTTCTCTTTTTTGCTTGTCAAAACATCAAACATAAGTATTTAAGAAGGGGATTTTTCCCCTTACTCCTTTCGAACTACTTCTACATAAACCAAAAAAAAATCAACGTATTTAGATGTCCTTAAGATTATATACAATTATTAAATCTAAAAGTAGTCACAGAACCAGGACTGTGGGAAGCCCGAAGTGCCAACTCATCCACTTTGTGCCGAGTTTCTCTATCCAAATGAATGTCCTGGAAGAATTACTGAGACAGTTGTCCCAAATTAAAGGTAAAATTTATTGTATATACAAGAAATAAAGAGACACCCACATTTTTATGATAAAATTTGTTAGATGCTTAAGCGTGTAAAATTGAACTATTAATACATTATGAACCCTTTGTTGACTTTCCTTTAGCGGCTTTAAGAGCTATAGATCGCATTGGTATACATTGAGAGATTTGTTCCCATCACATCTTTGAACAGCATGAAGACATTTTTCAGAAGACCTTGACCAGGTCATGACTCTGCTGATGTTTTTGTTTAAATTGAACTATATTTCTGTAAACAATACAAAGGGGTTTTTCCAACACTCTGACAATTTCCTTGAAAATCTAAAATGTCAAGTTTCAATTTTAGGATTAAAGATGGGGATGTTCCAATTAGGAAAAAAAAAAAAAAATGAAACAAAAAGTTATGATAATGGCAAAAATTTTGTGGGTGTTGATTTACTTGTATGTCTGTGTATATTTACTTTATTTGTTGTTGTTGTTGTTGTTGTTGTTGTTGTTGTTGACATGACAATAATCATTAAATTGCAAATATCAGTATGAATTAAATATTGAAATAAGCAAATTACTTTGTAATGACATGCTCTACATAGATAAAACTACTGATTTTTATTTATTGTCTTATAAGAATTGTAACATCCTAACATTTCAATATTTATTGTATTGCTTAAACCATTACATCTTATCATTTAAATAATAATTATAATTGATAAAATTATATTTAACCAATAATTAATCTCTTTTTTTTAATTGTTGTTTAGGTATTCTTTGAGAGACATTTTGCAACCTGCTCTCTGCCGTTAAAAACTTTTATTTATTTATTTTTTGGCATTTGGGGAATTTGTATGTATGTATGTATGTATTTATTTATTTATTTTTATACATTGAGGCCAGAAGAAGGTGTTGGACATTTTATAATTGCTAATATAATAGGAATAAACTCTAAATATGTTTTCTTTCAAATCAGTAAGTTTGGTTGTGTTAATTCACATATGTATAATGTGATATAAAGGTGTTGCCTGTCACTTATGATATGATTGTTTTGCTGTTTATTCCATTTAATAAAGCTATGTTACTTTGGATTGCTACATTTTTTTGTTTGTTTGTTTGTTTTTTTTCCGTTGTTTTGTTTGTTGCAGTTTTAACATACAGCTTTCAATCTGTTTTATTATATCAGCCATATTAACACCACTGGCAGGTGAATCGAATAACATTGATTATCAATGATGTACCAGTAAACTGGTCACAGGATCATGGGCACCCAAGACTTATTTTTGCCAGCGGGGACCAAAGGCCAGCCCGTCCAATCTGATCCCACAGAAATGCTAATGTAGTTCAAATTTAAGCATTTCACTGCGTATCATACTGTGTATGTAACAAATAAAATTTGAATTTAAATTGCTGAAAAAAGTCAATGCTGGCTATGATAGAATAGCATCAGAGCACAAAGTGTATCACAGCTTGCCACATATGGGGCTTAGCATGCAAAGACTTGATGCATGAAACGCAAAAGACAGACAGGTTTGATTCATAGAGGCCCCACCCGAATGCTCTGGACAAACAAGTCTGATTCACAGAGACCCCACCCCGCAACCCACAGCATCCAAAGAATCTACTGCTAATGTACGAGTCACAGATACCACAGCACACCCCCTAACTAAATGCATTCAATGCTCTTTTGAAAGAAAATGGGTGTTTAGTGAGTCTTGTGGAGTCATGTCCCTAGGGGCCAGAACTGCAGGCGGCACAATGGGGGCCTAAACAATCTTGGGCTTGACACTTGGCATTTTAATGTTATGGTTGATCAGTGTAATGTGTCTCTGGTAATACATTAACAGCATTTGACAGATGTTGTTATTCAGAATGACTAATGTTTTTATCTCATTATACAAACCAATTTTCTTGGTTTGTTGTTATCGAACACCGTGTACTGTAAATACACCAATCAGTCATAACATCTGACATTTAATCATCTTGTTACAGTGGAAACCTGTCGAGGGATGAGGATGTGTTAGGTCAGGTGTAGCTCAATGGTTATGGCATTGGAACTACACTTCGGAAGATCCCCGGTTCAAATCCCACCAAGTTATCCCTGTTGGGCCCTTGAGCAAGGCCCTTAACTGCTCAGATGTATAATCAGATAAAAATGTACAAAGTTACTTTGACAAGCTAGATGACTGGGTCTTCTCCAAAACTAGAGATTTTTTGGTGTGGGGTATTCAGTAGTTAATACTTACCAAAAGTGGTCCAAGAAAGGACAACTGGTAAACCAGCCAAAAGATCATGTGTGTGTGAGACTCACAAGAGTGCATGGGAAGTGAAAGCATATCTAGTTTGATGCCTGGTTTGATGGATCCCTTGCTACGATAGCCATAGCCTGGTCATGCTGACTTCTGTTCAGACCATGTTACAAACTACAAGGTAGACCACTTCTTGGAAGTAGTATTCCCTAATACTAAAATGATTTGAGGAACATGACAAAGGGTTCAAGGTCAAGATTTGGCTTGCAAATTTCCCAAAGCTCAGTCTGATTGAGCATCTGTGGGATGAGTTGGAGAAACAAGTCTGATCCATGTAGTCCATGCAATATCTGCTACAAGATACCAGAGCACACCTTCAGAGGTCTTGTAGAGTCCATGTCTCATGGGGTCAGGGCTGTTTGTTTTGATGTCAGAAGCAGGACCTGCTGATTGGTGTATATGGTTGCTAAGGTGCTGCTACAGTAAAAAAAAAAAAAAAATCACATAATGCCATAAGTTAATGGCACAGCTTAGCAAAAAAATTCGAAGAAGTATTCAGGAACTAAGTGTACCAGCTGTCTAAAAACATCACTGGGACTTTCTTTCCACCCACTGGTGCACGTTTTCCTTGTGCCCTGAGAAATGCTGGGCAGTTGGGCAGTTAAGCCATCCAAGAGGTCTGTAGGGAGCGTCAGGCAGAGTGGGCTTTGTTAAGAGTTTTAGGTAGAGCAGCACTGGTCCATTTTTGCTTTTGTTGGCCAATATCAGTGTGTTTAATCTGTTGTGGGCAGCTACAGGAAGCCAGTAACGGAAGCATAGAAGTGAGGTGGTGTGGGAAAAGTTGGACTAGTTATAACAGTCAGATGGTTTCCAGGGCGAGAGATTCAGTCTTAAAATGACAAGGACTGAACCAGAATATAAATAACTGAATAACTTTTGCTAATATTGAAAAGGACAAACCTGTATGTGAGGACCGGTTTAGCAATGTAAGGCGAGAAAGATAATTGGATATGGAAGGACTATTCCAGGCTTACATACAGTAGAGTGACAGAGCATGAGATGTGAGACTTAGCGCTGGAGATTTCAAGACCTAGACATGGGACTGCATTTACAAGGGCGTAGAGCAGCTCAGTTTTGCTAGGATTTGACATTTACTAAGTGATGTTTACTAGATACGCTGAATATGGGGCAGTGGTAACTCAAGCAGTTAAGACTCTGGGTTATTGATCAGAAGGTCATAGGTTCAAGCCCCTTCACATCGATGTTCTTAACCTTATGTGCTCCAGAGGCGTTGTATCCAGGCTGCCCCTGCTCTCTGACCCTGGCTTCCTAACTGGGATATGTGAAAAAAAATCTTTTCAAAACTGAGCTGCTCAGTGTAAGGTGCTTACAGTGTACGTTGCATGTAAGTGACTAATTTAATCTTTAACGTAAGCAGAAACAGGAGAGTGAGGAGGAGGAGATCTTGTGTGGAGCCGAGGAAAAAAATGATAATACGAAAAACACTTTACCATGAGTTAATTTCGGCTCACATTTAAATCAGATTTTTATTTCCACCAAATTAGCTCACCTTTCTGCCCAGGCAACCACACACACACACACAAACACATACACACACACACACACACACACACCAAGAGACCAGTCCTGGCATTTCCTCATCTTCTAATCTGCTATCATTAAAACAGCAGGAAACTTGCCATTTTTAGTAAGTTGCATTTGTTTAGCAATTTGTCTCCAGATTTCCTGTCTGTTTTTTTCCTTTTACCCCAAAACACATCCTCATCCTGTAGATACTGGATAAAACCACTTTGATCGCCCCCCTGTTTTAATATATAATTGGCGGATATGCTTTTAATGCCCTATTTGAATACCATTTGGACACACCCTTGACCTTAAATTGCTCTCATAATTCCCTGCTGTGGTCTTTTTGCCACTTAGAAACATGTACTGTTCATGGCTCGTTAAAGCAATAAGGCACTTAAGGGTGTGCACTGCAGTGATTTTATCAGCGGTTAGGACATTGTTAGGCAAACAGACTGCTTAAATTCCTTAAAGCATAAAAAAAGTGCTGTAATACATGTCTTCCATTGTTTACTATAGACTTTTTTTAAAGCAAGAAAAATATCATAAATACAGTTTTTGATAAATAATTATGAAAAATATTCACAATAAACTATTTTCCAGCCCCACAGTCCAACAGGCCGCTTATAGCAATGATTAGGCTGTTCCATGGACAGAACAGTGGCTTGTGTGCTGATATACAGTATTTAAGCTTCTTTGAGCCAATGAGAATCTAAGAGGAAATCAAATACATCTGTTGTCATGCGCAGCAGATCCCCGAATCCAGTCAAGCATTTATCTATTTGTGTGGGCGAAAATGGCAAAATGTAGGCATAATGATATTGCTTCTGTAATATAGTTATATTATTTGGCATGTCGTTCCCTAATTGATGTTAGAAGTGTCTTCCAGTGCCAAATCATGACTCAGATCAGGTTTTGGAAATGAGTTTTATGAATTGAATTTGGACAGTTGAGACAAATATTTTTTGAAATAACTAACCAATACATCTATATCTATATATATATATTTTTTTTAGAAAATCACAGGCAGTATTCCCTTTATAGAGTGACTGCCTTGGGAAATCCCTACCAAGTGTGTGCTATCTATTTCAATTTAGTTCTTACCGCATTGATATAAATGTACATTGTCATAAAGAAACTTTACAGAAATCTGTAAAATCCTGATATAAATGTTAAACTTTTACTTTTTACATTTATTACTATCAAGCAAAACAAAAATGCTTATTGGGAGTCAGATTTTTCAATCATGTTTTCATTCATTTTCTCTACTGCTTATCCTGTACAGCGTCGCGGAAAGCCTGGAGCCTGTCCCAAGAAACATCCTACAAAAAAAGCACAAAACACATTCACACACCACAGGCAACACCAATTAGCCTAAACTGCCTGTCTTTGGTCTGTGGGAGAAAACCAGTGTACCTGGGGAAATCCACTAAGCACTGGGAGAACTTGAAAACTCCATACACACAAACACGGAGGAGGAATCGAACCCTTGACCCTGGAGGTGCGGGGCCACAGTGCTAACCTCTAAGTCACCGTACGACCTTTGAGAGACGTTTATGAGTACAAATTCTGTAAGCCACAGTAAGATTCACCTATTTCTTTTACTGTATATTTGAAAACTCAGTTAATGTCGATTATTAAGTCACCACTTTTTGTAATCTATTGTAAACATTATACAATTAAAATTATGTGAACATTGAGGATTTCACCATAGATTAGCATGTTTTAGATGCACCGTGACCTGAAATTCAGTAGATTAAATGAGAAAACTACATAGGACGTGAACCTACTCAGAATTTAGAGCAATTATCTTTTTTGTTTGTTTGTTTTTTACCTGAAAAGCTGTTTATAAGTGTAAGAAGTCCTAAGAACTGGACAAAACTAATTAGGCATTTCTAGTTTCACCTGGACTCATGCGATCACTTCTGGTTTGGAGTTTTGATTACTTTGTGACAATTCAATAAGTTCAGCAAATACCTTTAACAACATAGTTTGGATAAAACTTTTTGTTTGTTTCCTCAAAATCCCCTGGAGAGATGAGTACTGTAGTACTTTAACTTCTGTAGTAGAAATCTTTCTAGGATTAACCCAGATAATTAGCACCATCTAGTGGTGGAGATGTGTAAAATATTTGTATACATATTAATATACTAAAAATGTTTTCTCACTCTGGCATACAGAGAAAAAAATGCAATTAATTTGCTTAGTTACTAGTAGAACCAGTTTCTAGCATCAAGAGTCAAGTGTTCTTTAAATGAAATGCAGTTTTTCATAAATTGATGATGGTGGTGTTGATGGTGACAAAATATCAAGTGCCTTTTCTCGATCTCTTCCCAAATCCAGGTATGTTTTTAGTTAAAATATAGTGTGATTGATTTAACATTCCAGTTAGATTATTAATATCTACAGAAATCACCTGTAATGACTTATTTATTCATTTACTGCATTTACTTACATTCGAATGATAGGGAGGGACAAGACAACCAATAACCCCCTTGTTGAGAAAAGAGCAAGAGGAATAACAGATGAGACACAGAGACAGATGAAAAGAGACAGAGACTGGAAAAGTTATTTGGAGGCTTTACCACCTATTAAACCTACAAATAGAGAAGGAAACATTAACTAAATAGGAATAAATCTTTGGATTTAGCAACCGTAGAGTGAATTGGTTTTTGGTGACTAACACTGGACTGTTGCAGGAACAGAGGATAGAGGTAATTTGGGAGAAACAACTTTGTCAACAACTTTGTCACTAAGTCTGACAAAGTCTGTCTTTGTCTTAGTAATTTAGTCTTTCACTAAGACATTGATACAAGATTACCACTGGTGTAGAAACATGTCTGGAACTGTCTTTAATAAATGGGACTGACAAGCGCTCCAAATTTTTTACAATATTTTACATTATTGAAAGTGAATACTTCTACTTCTCATAATATTTACTGTACAAAAAAAAAAGAAATAAAAACTCATTATTCCCTATTACTTCCTTATAGCTCATTTAAACTTTGAAAGCACTTGCTACAAATCTTAACTTTTTCTTTTTTACCATAATCCAACCAATTTCAATTGAGCATCCATTCTAGTGCATTAATGTAGAAAAAAAAAACCATAAACACTCATGCAGTTTTGTCATGTCCCATAAATAAATAAATGCCTACATTTGCAGAGACAAATCCTCAGTGTTGACCTAACTGTTTTTAGAGTTCATTTAAATTTACTTTAAGTTCTAGTTAATAGTCGGCCTAAATATTTTAAACTTACAGAATGATGCCTTTAGGCAAAGTGCTGTAGATGCTTGGAAAGAAAAATGATCTAACAGTTTCAGATTAATAATGAAAAAATTGCTGTGAGTCTTCCATGGAAGGCATGCGTCACCTACCTACTGAATGTGCGACATTTTTTAAAAACACTATACAGGGAAAAAGTGATGTCACAAAAACATTCATTTATTCAACCTTTAAATTTCTTGTTCTACACAGGGTCATGGGGGGCATGGAGCCTATGCCCAGGAACTCACTAAACCCACTTACTTAAATTAACTGAATTTCATCAGTATTTCATCTTTTAAAAGCACCAATGTTAACTTTCAGTAATCCCCTTCAGTATATTTTTTTCAGTACTTTGCCCCATGTATAGGATTAATAAGAAAATTAATTAATAAGAAAATGTATATATCAATAATCCTCCAGTTGAGTATCACTGAAGGCAGTGCTGCCATCTAGGGGCACTGCTATTAAACAACATTTAATTTAAAGTCTCTTATGGGCGGAGCTCTATCCACCCCATCCACGAACCTCTGTAGTCCATCAAGGGAAAGTGGAGGCCAGTGGTGGCCTTTGTATTTATTTTTTACCATTTTAGGTAGAACCTCCGAGCAACACACACACACACACACACACACTACGGGCAATTTGGGAACATCAATTAGCCTAATCTGCATGTCTTTAAACTATGGGAGGTAACTGGAGGCCCCAGAGGAAACCCACCAAGAACGGGAAAACATGCAAACTTCCTACACACTGAATCGAACACTGGATCCTGGAGGAGCAAGGCGACAGTGCTGACCACTAAGCCACAGTAAGAGTAACTGTACATAAACTGCATACACTTTTAGTTCATTCAATAAATGAATGAACTAATTTTAACTAAAGCATTCTACTTTTCTGTTATAAGTTTCCAATCCATCGCCTTGTTTCAATCCGTGTGTTTGATGCAAACGAAAAGAGAAAAGATGGGTAAGGTCACCTGCAATGAGGTCATGCAATATTTTGGGGAGGGTTTTTTTTGAGTCTCATTACATTTTTGTCTTCCAATCCATTGCAGGCCACAAAAGCCTGCAATGAAAAAACTCACTCACACACTACGGGAAATTTTGAAACTCCATTCGGACTCACATGTCTTTGGACTGTCGAAGGAAACTTTTTTTCTTAATTTACTCGGAGGGAACCCACCAAGCACAAGGTTACGAACTACACATACACAGACCCAAACCAAGAATCAAACCCTGACCCTGGAGCTGTGATACTGCTGTGTAAACCACTATGCTGCAGTGCCACCTGAAGAAATAAATAGAGAGAGTTGAATAGAGAAACACACAAAAAAAGTCATTTTATTTAATAATGTCATAAACAAATGTATCAATGTTTCATCAATCCATGAAAGTGTGGTTGAAAACTGGGCTCAGTTCAATTTGAATGACAGAACTGCACTGAGTCAATCCTCCAGTTGAACCTTCCAGTTGTATTGCAGGCAGTGCTGCCATCTAGGGGCACTGTTATCAAACAACATTTAATCACTCTTTTATGTCTGAGTTACTGTACATGACCGGAATACAATGACTAAATGATTGAATGAATGAATTCTCTGAATGTATTAATTCTCTTTCTACTCTGCTGTTATTAGTTTCCAGTTCAGCCAATTACATCAATACGTGTGTTTTGACGCAAAGGAAAAGAGAAAAGACGTGTTAGGTCACCAGCAGGTCATGCAATATTTTCAAGAGGGTTTTTTTTTTTTTAAATCTCCTTTCATATATTTTTGTCTGCCCATCCAAACACACGCACTCACTCACTCACACACTATGGGAAATTTCGAAACGTAAAGCCCATTATATCAATGCGTGTGTTTGACGCAAAGGAAAAGAGAAAAGATGTGAAAGGTCACCAGTAGGTCATGCAATATTTTCATGAGGGTTTTTTTTTTCTTTCGATAAAGTTTCCTAGCGTGTATTTTTGTCTGGTTGTCAGCTTAACTTCATATAAACTTCAAATATCGTATGCAAATCATCTATAGACTGGTTAGAAAAATATAATGTAATAATAATGCGAGGTGCCAGAACACACAGTGCATCGCTGATTTCTCTCAGCTAATGAAATGTGTTTTATATTTACATCATATGAATGATCAAGTGTCTGTGCATTGCTTATCTGAGGAAGAGATAGTAACATTATTCACGATGGGAACAAAGTGACCTGGCGGAGGCAGTATGATCCTTTGGCAGAGGTAGCTCAATGGTTAAGACATAGGTCAGCACTGTTTTGATGGCACAAGTGGACCTAGACAAGGCAGTAGTATTTGGAAGGCAGTTTTTTATGTGTCATTTTATGGTGCACGTTCAGACCTAAGAGCACTTTATCATATCCAATCCACATACTAGCATGTTAACCGTAACCAGAGCTCAGGATCAAACCTGGGACTGTAGAGCTGTAGGGCAGCAATATTACCCACTGCGTCACTGTGCCACACCCTTGGAGCATTCAAATACTGTTAAGTGTATTTGCATTTAGATAAGCAGGCAAATGTCAGTTGTGCTGTTCATACGTGCTCCTCAGTATGGAATCTAGCAAGGAGCAGTGATCGTGATTGTGCAAGCACCTGCACTGGCCTGTACTGTAAGCAAGTCGATAAAACACAGCCTGTAATAGAGCACCTGTCTATACTACCCATAGTGGCACTACAATTTCACTCATCTCTGTAAAAGGTCATAATATTTTTGACATGACATTCTCAAAGTAGTTGGAAGAATCTTTATGTTATACCCAGTGCTTACTTTACCTGCATTTAGGGCCTGGGGCTGAAAGCTTTTGTAGACCTCAACCCTCACCAACCCTCCTTCTTGTTTGACATTTTGACCTAGCTAGCCACAAGCCACTCTTATTTGAATACACATGTCACATGCTTAAACTATTCCTCTACATTCTGATAGGCTGCTGTGTCACGATGCCCACGTGGGTCACATGTAAACTCGATCAATCCACAGCCACAAACAAGAATGCCAAGTGATGGACAGAAATTTTAACAAATCACAAAACAATATGTTTATATTATTGGCTCATGATGGGTCCCTGTTCTTCGTAGGCCCTGGGGTTTCAGCCCAGGTGTTCTCCCACAACACCCCATTTCTCTGCTCCCTGTATTCGCTTCCTGTAGCTGCCTGCATCAAATTCAAAACCCTGATGGACACCTACAAGGCTAAAAATGGCCCAGCACCCACGTACCTCTCAGCTCTAATTACACCTCGCACCACACCACGGTCCCTCCGATCCTCCAGCACTGTTCGGCTAGTAACACCAGCTCTCAGAGATCGAGGAAGATGTGCATCTAGACTTTTTTTCTGTTCTGGCACCTAAAATAAATGAACTTCCTCTTGATGTCTGTACAGCTGAGACACTGGCAATCTTTAAACGACGACTTAAGACACATCTGTTCTTCAGTACTTAGGTTAATCTCTCCCATATCCGCCCCCACTCTTCCAATAAAAACTCTTCCCAATAGTGTTTGACTGGTACTTAGTTATCTTGTAACCCTGTATAAGGTTCTATCCAGTGACAAGGACTTAAACTTAAGTTCTTTTGTAAGACTCTCTGGATAAGAGCGACTGGCAAATGCCTAAATGTAAATGTAAATGTGATGTAAATGTGTATTAAGACGGCCTTGGTTGTACCATAATTCATTTAAGCTCTTTTTTTTAAAAAGATAGTTATGAATGTAGAGTTCAGTAAACCCCAGAATCCATTGGGGTTGACCAATGTAACCCAGAAAAAGTGCTCCCATGAATAGACATTCAAACAAGAAGCAACATAGGATAAAGTCTTTGCAATAAGTACGGATGTCATAGAACCTAGAGAACTTTCTGTTTGAGTTCTTCAAGTGCCCACTGTCCAATGATGCCTAGCTAGCAGAAGTAAAGACTTATTGCGGTCTTAGTAACGTCATTGGAAAAGGATACTCTTCTAAACAGTCCTGGTTCGGGCAACTAGTCCATCTATAGGCCATTCCCAATGGGCAAAACTTTGTTTAGACAATCAATCCTCCTCACGTTTTTCTTCCATGACACATGAGCAATTGATTTGAGGATCCCATGACCATCATTAGGTCCAAGTCAGTCAAATAGGTTACAAACGTGGGTGGAAAACAATGGTTTAGCCACAAGTTCACCACAGAACCATATGACCACCAATACATGAAAGGTGAGAATATCATTAGACATGCTGGTCTTTCATATGTTTTATTGAAGTAGCAACAACAGACCTATCGAAGGCATTTAATGTTGGACTGGAATTTCCTACGAGTCTACCTGAGACTCCAATAACTACCTGTTATAGCTGAACTGGCTGCCACCTAACACACAGTATGAATGCAGATCAATTCCTGCTCTCTGTTTCACCCAGATGAGGATGGGT
>JAOVVB010076136.1:0-13811 GCA_028570985.1 Heterobranchus longifilis
ACGCCCATTTCTTTGGAACCATTAACAAAATGCTGAAAAGAGGGTGCCTGCCATTTCCCTTTTTTTATTTTTTTTTTATTAATCTGCACTTCCGTCTCTTCCTGTCAAAACATTTCACTTCCTTCTGTTCCGGTTTCTTCTTCTTTCTCTTTTTTTCCTTTTCTCGCTGTCTCTTTTCTGCCTTTTTTCTCTCTTCCCCTGTTCTCTTCCAACAGGGGCCTCAGAATTTCCTCTTGTTACAGCACATCCAGTGATCAGTCACTATGATTCCACTCTTTCAAGTCTTCCCTGTTTCAAAGAGCCATTGCCGTTGGGGGGAGAGTGAACGGGAATCTGAACCAATGCTTTTCGACAGCAGGGCCGCTCCTGCACGTTACACCCCAACAGCACCAGCGGAGAAGGGCGGGAGGGGGAGTGAAAGAGAAAGAGGAGGAGGAGGAGGAGGGCTCTCAAATACACATCACACATGAAAGTCACCTCACTCCAACCGGGAGAAATCACGGGCCCTGACGGAAAGGTAACAGCCGGCCGCGGGCACTAGGCGAGTTGCTAGGAGACAGGGAAGCACTGTATGGTCGACGGGATGAGCGGATGGCTGGTGTATTCGCTCAAATGGAGCTCACTGACACGTACAGACACACTGACAACATACAGCTAAACGTAAACACACTGAGACATGAAGGGAAGAGACAGAAATACAGAATATGACATGACTGCATGGAATACAAAACATTTTTTTTTGGTTGGAGTTGACAACTGGACTACATTCCTAAATTTACACAACATAAAGACATTTTTGCATGATAACATATATACCACAATAACAAACAATTCAGCCTGCTAATATGCCAACGTATTCTCATGCAACAGTCTGTATGATATCTTACGAAATATAACCGTTCTATTTAACGCTGTGAAATGGCGACCGGTATGTGACCGTTACGTGATGCTTAAATTTAGGCACCAAAAAGTGACTAGTTAAGTTTAAGCACTAAAACTACTGTCATGGTTAAAGAGATATTTGCCGACTTTAAACCAGCTGTGTCATCTCAGAGTGAGCAGTGTGTGTAGATGAACTGTTGGTGGCTTCCATCCGTGGAGCAGCGGAGGTCTGCCGAAATCATCTACACACAGTGTTGGATTTGAATCAGTAAAATATCTCTTTAAGTTTAGGCACCAAAACTACTTAGTTAAGGTTAAAAAAAAGATCATGTTTTGGTTGAAATAAGCACTTCTGGGCCTCCCGGGTCAAAGTGTGGTGTTTTGGGGCTCATCACTTCCCTACGCCGACTGTGGCACTGTTGTACTACGTCACCTGCCTTCCTTCTTTTCCTTCCTCATAATTACTACAGCCACTAATACATGAGTTATTTATGTCACAAAAACAAATATCAATAGAATAGCCACTAGGAGATCAGCGAATGGCACAGCGTAAAACAACTTTCGGTCAGTCATCTTTTTCCGCAAAAGGAATACATTTGTGAAACACTGGCTGAAACAAAACCAAACCTGTGATCACTGATATCTCATGATGCATTTGGTCACGCACACGCGCATATGCACAAATTGTGCATGTGCATAATTTTTGCATATGTGTGTGTGCATAGTTTTCCCTAGCCTGGAGTTGTCGAGCACACATGCGCACACATACACAACACGTGCAAAATAATTGTAAATATTGTAATTTGTATATGATCATGTCACTATTTATAGCCTATAATGTGCTGAATTTAAGAAATGTATTTTTGGTAATGATGACCAGGGACAGGGGTCATAAATTAGCCTGGGCTAGAAACCCTACATGTAATACATCTGTAACCTGTTATACTGTTTTTTGCATTGTCCCTGACAAATAAACAGATAAAAAATATATGAATTACAGTGCTTTACTTTTCGTAGTACGAACAGTGAATGAAGCCTGAATATGAAATAATCCCAAACATAGTGAAGGTGAACACAAAGTGTTGATCAGCACTGTCCCCAGAGCTGCATGGATGCACACATACAGTCAGTCCTCTTTCCAGTAGTAAGGTGTTTTATGGTTGTGGGTAATAAGATGGCTTGCTTGCCTCTCTCCTTGACCCGCTGCTGAACCTGCCATAGCTGACACGACTACACCAGAGGGATGGGAGATGGCAAGAGCCGAGCAACTCTACCTGTGTTCAGTCAACAAGAAAGCTCCGGCAGCTCCTGACTCATCCAACCTCTTAATTTCAATCTCTCCTTCTGACCCAGAATTCCTTCCCCTCAATCCGACACGTTAGAGCATCCTGGGGATTAGGCGTGACGTGATGTGTTTCCAATGATTTAGCTCCCTCACTATGTGGTGAGAGATGCTCTGTGGAATGAGCCAGCCTGCCCTACAGATAGGGGGGTTTTGGATGAGACCAGTGGGGGGGAGGCTAACTCGCCTTATCTCAAGTATTTGGAGGGGAGGACATGGACGCCTTCTTTTCCATTATATCATTATGTAAACACAGGGCTGTGCCACAGGTTGACGGGCGGTATTTCATAAATCGGCAGAGAACAAGCCTGTCTTGATTAAGGCGTGCTTACATCATTGTGAGAAATCAATCTGTTTAATTGGTCTGCTTTTGTCAAATATATTAGCTTAAGACCTGTGCGAGACCATTATATTGAAGAGTGTAAATGAATATGCTTTCAGCAGTTAAGAATCACTGAGCTTGTTGTTGTGATTTATTGTGCTTACTAAACATGTTTTCCCTCACTTGACCACGCTGAGGCTGACGGAGGGAGAAAATATGAGGAAAAAAAAAAAAGGTGTAAGGACCGGCGCAACTCATCTTCAAAGTGGTTCATTTCATGATTGCCGTCATAATGATGCAAGATCGACTGAGTGTGGAAACAGTGGATGAACTGCATATAAAGGCTTTAAAAAAAATTCAATAAGTCTATTGTATAATGCTGCAAGAGACCATCACCTGTGTTTGAGGCATATATCTACTTGACCTGTTTTGCATATGATGTTTTTTTCAACAAAGCGGACTGAGTTTATCTTCCCCTACACTGTTTTTAAGTCACATCAACCATTTTAGCATTCATGGCAAGCCACGGCAAGGCACAATAACAAGTGGTCTATTCAAATTAAATCAGTAATGGCATTGTCCATATTTCAGGCAGGTCATGCGTTTTTATTTATTCAAAGAATGAAGACAGGTCGGTTCCTCTCACAATTATCTCTTTTCATTTAAAGAATGAATGTGCATGTCAGGGCTTCTTTTACTCTCTTTCTTTCCATTCTAAGTCCCCCCCCCCCCATCCTCGCTGCCCCCGCCATCACTGGGCGACAGTAGAGGTCGTTAGTGGAAGAGGGATGATGCCAAACTTGACTGGAGTCGAGCCTTATCTCTATTCTTTACACTCTCGCTTTTGTTTCAAGGGCTTTGTTTACACACGCCCCATTAATCACCTTCTGCCTTCCCACAATCCCACAGCATTTAAAGTGGGTGCTCGTCCCGGGGACACTGCGCGGCGCAGGTGCCAGTGTAAATCTCTCTTTCTTCTCTTCTTAAGGAAGGAAATGAAGATTCCCAGACCTCTGGTCACCTTCTCCTCTCAGGTTCCCCTATTATCTCTTCTTTACGCTGCCCTTGGCCTTGATCACTATCTCGACATATCACTCCAACTCGGGTCCCCAGAGCGGTTTCTGATTACCAAAACATTCACACGCCGGCCGCCTCACCTGGGCACGAGTCTGTCCGGCCCACCAACGCCACCCCTACGCCACGTTTAATCCAGTCCCGACGGCTGACTGACACTGCCCTCGTGTCTTGACAGCCACGTGTGAGGGTATGCAGACAGGATGTTGTTGAGCAAACATTAATCACACCACAGGAAGCCACCGGCAGAGAGGAAGATGGAGGGCAGAGGAGAAAGCGCCCGCCAATGGCTCCAAGGACTGCAGGGTCACCTCTAGAAGGACACCTCTCCGTAAAGTGCCCTGACGCCCAAATGGTATGCAGACAGTCCATCTGCCTCACTGTAGGATGGAGGCCACAACATTGCCATCCATGTTCCAAAGTGTCCACTTTTTTTTCCCCCTTGTTCTTTCAGGTATGGGAATAACTCCCCTGCACTCATTCCTGCAATGACTTTGACACTCAGAATATCAATGAATGTTTGAAAATAGGTGAAAACAGCAGGCTATGTTATTCCATAATGAGGACAGATCATGTGAAAATGTGTGAATTAATTTTCTTCTCTGCAGCTGCATTTGAATATTGGTCTAAGAGAGTATATATGTGCAATCTGTGTATGGGGGCTCAGTAGGAGCGCTTTAATGCATGGCCCTGTTTAATTGCATAGTCAATGCATTCATCATTCAGAATGCAGAGCCTGGCTAAAATGAATTGAATTATCTGGCGGGGAGAACAAAGAGATGTACATTGAGTTTGTGCGTAATTTATTGTTGCAGAGTGAAGCGAGCGGGGAGCAAGAGAGAGAGAGAGAGAGAGAGAGAGAGGCCGGGAGAATTAGAGGCAGAGAGAGAGGGAAGATAGAGAGACCTGGAAGACAGGAGAGAGAGAGAGGGAAAAAAAGAGAGAAGGAGGGGATGAGAGAGGCAGACACACACACAAAAAAGATGAGGGAGGAGAGGGAAGATATAGAGAGGTCTGGGGGAGGAGAGAAGAGAGGCAGGGAATGAGAGAGTGAGAGAAATGAGTAGGAGAGAGCAGATAGGGAGGCCAGCAGAAGTGGAGGGGGGAGAGAGAGAGAGAGGGAGAGGGAGACAGGGAGGATGAGGAAGGGGAGAGATAATAGTGAAGCCTGGAGGAGGAGGAAGAAGAGGAGAGATGGAGGGAAAGAGAGTGAGAGAGAGAGAGAGACAGGGAGGGAGGAGAGGGAAGCTTGTGCACAGAGCCAGAGATAGACCAGAGACAGACCTGACACCTTCCTCCAGATTCCTGAGGGGATAAAACACAAGCACGGTGTGTGTGAGTGCGTGTGTGTGCACGTGTGTGTGTGTGCGTACGTGCGTGTGTCCGTTTCCACATGCCTGCACAAGTATGGAATTTGACAAGAGGGGTTTCTGGGAGATTTCTTGTGTTGTTGTACATGTAAATGTTGAATGAGCGGTCCACACCTTTCCCAGGGTGAACACCTGGACGTATAGACCATCTACATTAAATCACCCCTCGCCCACGGTCCCTCACACACACACACAGACACACATGGACACACATTTACTCTGCCAAGTCTCCATCTCTCTCTGTTGACTGTAAAGTAATTGCGGTGAGTATTGAAGAGAAAGCTTGTGGAGCCCGTGGTGGTGGTGGTGTGGGTGTGGGGGGGGGGGGGGTGCAGGGGGCGAGCGGACTGAGGAAAATCTATTTCCCAATACTATCTAACTGCAGCTTTCCTCCAATGGACTTGCATTCCTGGTACTGGCTGTGTCCCATTGATTCCTTCCCAACATCATCTGAAAATCTATGAGCATAAAGGGCAGCTCCGCAAAGTACAAAGCACATAAGTGCACATCATGTTCTATACGGTCACTGTAGGAGGAAACTCTCGATCTCACCTTCTCTCATTCTCATGCTCCGTGTTCTTCCTGCTACTTCTTCCCATTATTCTCGCCCCCATCCTCAAACAGCGGGGGGTGGGAAGGATAGATCCAGACAGAAGAGGGGAAGAGAGGTGGAGGTGAATACAAGGGAGAGGGAGCAGAGGAGAGGCACCGGGGAAAGGCCGTATGGATTATTCTGCGCCGGTTGTGACATCTCCTGACAGGGCATTATACAGCAGGGAGCTAAGCAATGCATGTCCACATCCTGTTTCTGTGGAATAACTCAAACCTAGAAACCAGGCGTGGGACTATAGCAGATTTTTGGCTTCAAGACTTGCTTATTGTTCTGTACTTTACTTAAATAGTTCTCTTGTATTTCATTGTATATACAAATTTCTAAACAAATGACCCTAAACACAATGGCTGTCTCTTAAAGCAGATATACATGTGCTTCTTTTCTGTTAAGATACAATGTCTAGACCTAAGCCCTTAGAATATGATCATGGCATCGGTACAACATTCCTTGGACGGATCCATACTGTCCTACACACATTCAAGCAGATGGAGTCTGTGCCAAACGGCTCAGTGCTTAGACTGGGAGTAGGCTACCCAGTTCCTCCTACTCCAAAACGCTTGCCAAGGATTTAAAATTAGACCGTGAAAAGATACACATTGCACTGTATGGTTTAGAGCTACGGCTGAGCATAACACCACCTTTCGCTAAAGCGGTCTTGAGGCAAATATTCAATATGAAGATAGGGAGAGAGGGGGCGAGAGTGCAGAGGGGGTGCATTGGAAATTCCTGGAAAATTGTCAACGCTGAGAAAGTGTTTCAAGGGACTTTAAAAACATGTGTCAATAAGAGGCACGGTTATTGATTGCCTATACCACGTGCCACCTAATGATGATTATTTCCTGACTGCAGGCTCCCTCTAAGGCATTATATGGAAAATATAAAAGACAACTTAAATATGTATGTGTTAGGCTGGTAGTGGGTGGTAATACCACACTACAGTATGTGCACCATGCATTTTGTTTCTTTAGGATGGGTCTCCATCGGATCTGCTCATTGTGTATGAAGAAGATCATGCCATTCTTTGCATGTATGTGTCTTTGTCATTGCTGTGTACCACAAACTGAGTTATCTGTACTGTTCTGGGGTTCAGTTTTAGGCATTTTGGGTGAATAGTTGATATTTTGGGAAATGCGCTTATTTACTTTCTCATGGTGGTCTGTGCTGTAAGTATGTAGCTGGAACTAGCAGCATGTTAGCTTAGCTTAGCATAAAGACTGGATGCAGGGGGAAACAGCTAGCCTGGCTTTAAAGTAACAAAATCCACCTGCCAGTACCTCTAAAGCTCTATTTCCCAGTTGGGACTAATTACTGGGCGATCAGTGGAAACTCCAGGAAGTCATTAGGCGGTTATACGAAAACGTGCCATTTTGTGTCCCTCGAACAAAACTGCTGACAAAACATATTATAAGTCAGTTTCCATGATATGCCTCATAACATAAAAAGGAAAAAAAAAATTTTTCCTTTTGTTTTTAAAGTTTTAAGCACTTTTTTGTGCAAAGCATCTTGAAAAAAATGTAAAAATTACCTGTCTCTCATTTACATTCGGCCAAGAAATAGTCCCGGACATAACCCCCCGATAAAACTGTGAATTGTTGTTTTTACACTTTGAATTTTGTATAAATTAAACTTACAAAATGTTGATGAGGCCAAATCATCTCCATCACTACCTCCATTTTTCAACATGTCTTCCAAACCAATCAACACGTCCTAATACCTAAATGTAACGGTCACTGTTTTAAACATTGTGAAATGGTCGCAGTTTGGTTTAGGAGAAGATCATGGTTTGGGTTAAAATAACTATGTTTGTTACAGTATTTCAGTTACAGTGCATGACATAGTTACTGTACAGTGCATGACGTAGAACTTGACGTAACTTTACTTACAAGTTAACTGAAAATAAATCAACGTTGACTTTTGGTTTGACATGGGACACGAACAACAGTCTCCTGGGTGAAAGTCATGTGTTTGTTTGACCTATCCATCCACCCCGGCCCCCTCCTTTGCTCCCACCATAATTACTACGCCCATGAGTGGTCGCAGCCTAACAATAAACATAAATATGCGTCATAATAAGCTGCTTGCACAAACACCCTATGGAGTCGTTTTTTATATCACATTTTTATATCACTGCTAATACCCCAGAGATATTATAGATGCAAAAAAGGAGTGAAATGTAAATATCACTTGCTGCTTCCACTTACAAAAATAGTAATTAAAGGGAAACAACATACTGTATGCTATTCACATCTGTGCTTTCTGCCTACTTTTCCCCCAAAGAAAGGATTCTGCCTCATCACAGAAGAAAATGACTTGTGTCAAAATACCCAGAGGTCAAAGGTCATTTGATGAACAGAGTGAGATTAAGATGCATTAGTGGTAGAAGCCACAGCTTTGTCAGTAACGCAGGTGTCCATGAGTCAGTGGAGTCAGCAGTACAGGTGAGTTTACATTCCCCTCCAACACAGGACGCTCCGCGGTGATCAGCCTGAGGGAGATCAGCGAGTTAACAAAACTGTACATGTGTGTCTTTATATCATCTACAGGCCTATTTATGTTTAATCATCAGGACATAAAATACTTAATGTCAGTGGTGGAATGTAACTAAATACATTTATTCAAGTACAGTAGGCCTACAAATGTGAGGTACTTGTACTTTACTTGAGTACTATATCCATTTTATGCAACTTTATGCTCCACTAGAGGCAAAGATTTTACTTTTTACTCCACTACATTTATCTGATAGCTTTAGTTACTTTTCAGATTACAATTTTTCCTCCCCTCCCTGTCCAGTGAAAACCACGTATCTCCAGATGTGTTGATGTTGAATGTTTGTGATAAACTGAAGGATTGTTCCTTTATGGGTTGAAAAATTCTCCTACATCTTAAACTAAATAAAGTTTTTAAAAAGCCTCTTGAATCAGCTGGAAAATGCATCATCACAAAGCAGAAAACAGGGCTGTTTTTGTGAAACTTTTAAAAATGTTTTAGAAATACATGGTTCTCACAGGACAGCCACACCACAAATGATCTTATATAATATGATGCATTGCTGTAGATTGAACTACCCAACAAATGAGTTACAATTAGTACAACCTTAAACATCTACAGCAGTAAAATATGAATCCAAATATGTCATATATGATAGTAAAACTGACATTTACTTTTGATACTTTAAGTACATTTTTCTGATAATACTAACACACTTTTACTTAAGCACAGTTACGAATGCAGAACTTTTACTGGTGGAGTATTTTCACAGTGTGGTATTAGTACTTTTACTTAAGTAAAGGATCAAAATACTTAATGTTACCACCTCCAAAGTGAGAGTGGTCCATTTTTATAACCCTGCACGCAAACAATGTGTGACTTAATGAGTTTTGACACACCCAACATGCCTACAAAATAACTATCATGCCCGATAGAATAGTTACGTTGCTTTGCCTCACACACACACATGGGCACAAATAAACAACGCGAGCAAACTGCCCTGTGGTGAACAAGCAGGCACGGAGCCACAGCTGTGTCCCACACAATCACGTTGACTAGAGGCCTCAAAGACAACATGTCTGTGTCAAAAAAATGACAAAGCAGTGTCATATATGGCTACAAGCTGGAGCGAGGAGATAGGAGAGTCATGAGCGATGTTAAAGTGACTTAAAGCTGGATGGAAGAGAGAGGAAAAGAGAGATAGAGAGCGAAACGGAGAGAAGAGGTCAACGAGAGACGTAACAACCACCGGCCCCGTCGTGAGAGTTTAGTCGGACTACGTTTAGGTTAGCTGGATTTGGCTCTCTGCTTGTGCAACTTACAGACACACAACTATCCTGCAGTTTTTTGCTAAAAGCTGGTGTTTTCAGAGAGAGGCTTAGATGAGAAGATGAATGGAGAGTGAGAGAAAAAGGGGGCCAGAGAGGATCTTGGGCCCAGAGGAGGAATGCAGAGAAAGGATGAGTCCTTTCTAAGAAGATGGGGGACGGCCAGAGCCCGGGCGCAAAAAGAAGATCCTGTTTGCTGTCCCTTGATACAGTATACACACTAAATAGTCTTTGCAGCAGATTTTCAGAGACAGACCCTTGTCTTTGTTCAGCTAATAGGCAGACCACTCTAAATGGGCTGTTTTTCAACCCTCTGACACAAAGACACTTTTTCATGACTCCTCAGTGCCATCGTTTTCCTGCTCCTCTTCTTCAGATATCTGGAACAGAGCGCTCTCTGTGTCTTGATGTGTCGCTCCCACAGCACAGGAGCAAAGCTCTCTCACACGGCTCCCCACATACCTAGTAAAACTACACTGCGCTGCACAGCAGACACAAGCCAGGAGTGAGTAACTACAGGGTCCCATAGAGTGAATATGTGAGCCATTAAATGACCAAAATGGTCAGTCATAATACCCAATGGCTGAAATCAACATTTTACTGCAGCCCCATTAAGTTTTTGCTCATAAAGACAGAATCAATAGTGGGAAATGATGTCCCTATGACAGCCTTATACACTCCCATGACTGAATCATCATTCAGTACAATCAGGATATACATTTTAATGAGGTATGTTGCCCTTTTCCAGGATGGTCTGTTCTTGTATACCCAGGAGTTGTTGTTACTTGACTGCTCTGAACCCTCAGGCTGTTTGGCACCTACTGGAGGTGAACTGAGTTCATTATCTAATAGCAATTTCCACCGCCGGTTCTCCTCCTCCATGCAAACAGTAAACACACAAGCTCCCAACAAATACAGAAAAAGACAAATCACATACATCTATATTTTTTTTATCTCCACTAGTACTCCAACTAGAGATAGATCACTGCTGTCACGTGGAAGGATTGCCAATCCATGTAGATTTTTTTCATTTTTTTTTTTCATTTTCAACTTGGGATTTCAGTGGATTTCATGGTCCCCAGAGTCATGAAACATGCTCCATGCATAATGAACTGTGTAAATATTCAGCGTGGGTAAAATCCATAAAACTCACCAAAGTTGCAAGGGAATTCCCTGACAGCAGCTTCCTCCTCACAACTTTCACTTAAGTTGAAAAATGTTTGATTAACAAATTGTTTCATCAAGGAGAGACACTACAGGCATTGTTTTTTTTCATGCACGAGTGAATTTTGAGATTTTGGGTTGTTTTGTTTCCATATCATGTCTTCTTTCAGACTAGTGGAAAGAAAACATTTGTTTTACTACACTTTGTCTGTTTGTGTCTGTAGATTTCTCCTAAAAGCAGCATTATAATTATTAACACCTTATTTGGGGCTTTTTAGGTTTTTACTCTTCAATAATGCTGAGAAAATATAGTTTAAAAGTTTGAATTCTTGGCTATTAAACCCGGGCCAACCTCTCAGTGATTTAATGGCATCTCAGGTCCAAAAGATGGAATATCTGATGGAGTTTACACCTTCTGAATTTGGCAAAATGTTTGTTTGTTTGCTTGTTTGTTTGTTTTCACAGCAGTCGTACGAGTAGCCATTTTATTTGACAAAGTTGCTTAATGCTAATCAAAATACACATTCGTAAACCATAGTTCTTATTTAGTTTTGATTTAGAAGGGCTTTTGACACTGCAGGTAGCAATATTATTGAATGAATTTATCAAAAAATAGAAAACTTACCAGTGCTTGACAGCATGCCTGCCTTTCTTTAAACCAGGAAGTGAGACAGGGGTCCTTAGGATATAGATAACTATTTCATGCCTGATTGAATTGTTTTTGTCTAAATCTGATGAAGTTGACAACAATCTGGGACACAACTTTAAAGGGCCTACAATCCCATAAAAAATATTTTTTTAAACAAAGATAATTATGTACATATGTATTTATGTAAGTAATCAACTGGGAAGTTGCATGGTGATATTAGTAATTATTTTTTACCCTATTCACCTGTAGTGTCTTGTAAAATGTATGGAATTGTACAATACATATGTTGAACTTTAGACTGTTTTCCCCAAATTATTTTTTCTCAATCTCCACTTCAGTAGCACTTACATACACCAAACTTTACAGGTTCATTCCTCTCTATATTCTGAAGGTTTTTACAGAGGGGTTATTTGATCACATATCATCCACAGCCTGATTTAAACAACATTTTATTCCTAAAAACATGGCAAAAACTGTTTTTTTGACAGTATTTTAGTAATGAAATGAGATATCCAAAATTCCCTCTGTAAAATCCTTTGACTCTAATATATCAACAAAATGAAACAAGAATTTTAAACCTGGTTTTATCCAATGATTTCTGTTCTGGAAATGTATGCAAATTAGCAATAAGATGCCTAATTTGCATATTTAAACATAACATTTCAGAAAACTTGTAATACAAAAAATATTTCTCGTAATGTGCGTAATCAACTGGGGAAGTTCCATGGTGATATTTTTTTTCACACACTGTCACACTACAGTCTTCAATCATTTTGCCCTTAAAAGATTGAGGTATCTTATTTCCGATATTATCACAAATGGGGTGATCAGAGTTTATCTTAAATTAAGTTTTTAAAAAAATGTTTGTAAAGTAAAGTTTGTATCTCTCAAGGATTGCTGTCTAAAGGACTGAAAAAGATTTCTTTTCAGTACTGCTTTTAACACATTGCTTTATAAATTCTTTAACCATCATTGTGCTGTTTTCATGAGTGTGGCATCAAATGTCACATAAGCTGTCTGTAGACTTTGATGGATCAATCTCTCTCCCACCAGCCATCCCCAGGGCTTTCATCTGCTTATCTCTGACCACTGTCTGTCTGACTGACCGCCTCACTGCTCATTCACACTCGGAGGCTTCCACACAACCCTGCAGCTCTCACTCAAAAAAAAAAAAAAAAACACACACATACCATACTCAATGACCACAACCATTAGTGGAGGCAGGTTTGCAAGTGAAACATCTCACCCTCACCCAATCTTCGCACTCTTTTTGCGTGCAACCTACGTGGTATGCAGACGTATACGTAAGCAACCGACTACTCACGGATGTTGTTGGGCCTCCCTCAAGCCCATTCATGTCCTGAACTACAGTCATACATGTATAAGCAATTTGTCATCCTCCTGCGGAAATTGGGTAGATTCCATGCTCCCGGGCCTGCGGGGCACATGGGCACGCATCCATTATTCGTGGCATCTTTATGACTTTAATCTGTACTTCTCAAGTTGTAAGCATGTTTGTTTCATCTCTAATTTGTTTCTCGAAATTTCTTCATCTTGTTCCTGCTCCTACCACTCACACTCACACACACACACACGCACACACACACACACACACACACAACACACACACATACTTGCACTCCCCTCTTTTATTAGAAGTTCTCATATAGGCTTATTTACATATCCTACAGAGGCATATTCTCAATGTGGCTGCTGCTGCTGGAGGCTTTCCCGCCCTCTCCAGAGGGTCTTTTCAGCCCCGGGGCTGCTGTAGTGATGGGATTAGGGGAAGGCCTGGAGCGTGTCCACGTCTGGAGCCGAGCAGGACCGTGCTCCGACGACCCACCAACCTCAATGCCATTGTCCCGCTTCCCAGCGACCCACTCCAGGTGCCAAGGCAATAGAGAAGATGCTCCAAACTTTCCCAGGAATGAGGCGGACTGACTAAAATAGTTCATTTAAAGCAAGCGCAACCTTCGCTGCTGCTCCCCCGCCTCCTTCGCTGCCACCACCACCAACTCACTGAGAATCTATCGTCAAAATAAAGGCAAAGGGGATGTCTTTCTTGCTCTTTCTCTCTCTCTTCTCTCGCTCCCTCGCTCACTCTTTTAAATCTAAATTCCCCTCTTTTTTGGGGTAGGGTGTGGGGGCCGGTGGGAGGACAGTTGTTTTGTCTCCCTGCATTGGCTGATTTACATCTCCACAGCTTCTCTATCAAAGTGGCCATTGTCAGTTCTGACCTATGAAAATTACTGAGGACACTGGGGGCCTTTCTCCTTTGACAGGCTAGCTATAGCGCACAGACAAGCGAGCACGCACACACACACACACACGCATACACACACGCACAAACACTTAAAAAAAACACAAACAGTATAAACACACACCCACAAGATACACCCATCGCTACTTTATTTATTCAGATTTTACACAGATGCTCAGCCAATAGCCCTCTCCTGCACTGTGCCCCTCTTTCTAAACATCCAGAGACGACAGAAAGGAGGGATGGAGGGAGAGGATGGAGGGAAGGAGGGAGGGAGGGGATAGAGGGAGGGGAGGGGCGGGTCATCTCGGAATAAG
>JAOVVB010076146.1:0-13810 GCA_028570985.1 Heterobranchus longifilis
TGAGTCTGGTTCCTCTCAAGGTTTCTTCCTATTACCATCTCAGGGAGTTTTTCCTTGCCACTGTCGCCCTCGGCTTTGCGGCAATGACAATTGCTAAAAGCGCTATACAAATAAAATTGAATTTAATTTAATTTAATTGAATTGATACTCTCTTCACCTCTAGAACATTCCTTACAAACTCCTCTTTCAGAATAACTCCTACTCCATTTTTTTCCTATCCACATCATGGTAAAACAATTTGAACCCTGCACCTAAGCTTCTGGCCTTGCTACCTTTCCACCTGGTCTCCTGGACACAAAGTATATCCACCTTCCTTCTCTGCATCATGTCAACCAATTCTCTCATCAAAGTCCCTACTGTCACTTCTAAACTCCTGCCTTTCCTCTTCTCTTTCTGCCTACGAACACGCATTCCTCCTCTCCTTTTTTGACCAAAAGTAGCCCAATTTCCACCAGGACCCTGTAGGTCAACAGCACCGGTGGCGGTCGTTGTCAACCCGGGGCACAACCGATCTGGTATGGAAGTCCTGTTAGTGATTCGCATCATTTGATTTGGCAAATGTTTTACATGGGATGACCTTCCTGCCACAACCCTCTGCATTTATCAAGACTTGGGACTGGCACAAGAAGCCACTGGAGTGTGCCCCCCCCCACCCAACTACAGTATTTGCCATAATAATAATTACATTTTGATTATGTTAATCATTGTTCCAATTTTTTGGAACGTAGATCCAATTTTTTTTCACAGATGAGCTGTGAGGTAATATATTGTGTGTGGTACCATAGCGTTCACATACATCAGTGTATTTAGAATTTCATACCAAGTGTCTCTTAGAGTCTTCATCCACAGCCACATCAACTTTTTGTTTGAACTACTGGTTCAACTGGTCCATTCAGTGCTTCCAATTAAGTGGTGTGGAATATCAATGTGATATTTCTCTGAAGCTGAGTGTATTGTCTACAGTATACTGTACTGTATGTACATGCTCAGACCAGGAAGAAGTCATTATCATGTGATTCTGATGAACTCAAATCACAATGCATTAGATAAGCTGCTCTGCAAATGAAATAGCACAGAACAGAAAAACCCAACAGAATCGATGACCAGGATAGTGACAAGAACTAACATCCAAAATTTCTCAAAATGGTCTGCTTCAGGACAAAATGATGTTTGAGATTCAGCATAAAAACAGCAAGGTGCATTCCAAAAAGCAAACATTAAACGAATGTGGGTGGTGAAATGATCATGAGTTATCCCAAAAAATATTATTTCCCTGCAGCACATTCACAAATGTTTTATTCTTGTTATACCACAACAATTGTATCACCTGTCATGCTTTTATCATTCAAATTTACATTTAATGTTGTGGAATGTTTATAAAACAATATAATTCATGTTCTCTACTTATCTTATAACAACTTTAAATATTCATTTGTCTCTCTCTTAATGTTATTGAGGCAATAGAAATGCAACTTGTCATGGTACAAAGAAAAGTGTAAGCTCCTCTGCCCTGAAGATATCAGAGTTACAGTTTTACATTTCTAATGGTGCAAAGTGCTGACAGTGGAGCTTCCTTCCCTAAATGTTAAACCAATGTGTTCTTCAATAATTCTTAATCATTGGTGTCATTAAAGCATCAAAATAAAAGTTTAAGAATAAGTAAGCTTAAACTTAAACTGAACAGTGAGTATCTTTAAAAGTTTTGGTTCATTTATTCTGACATAAACTTATACATAACTTATTCTCATTATAAGATTATAATTAAACAATAAAAAAAAATCACTTAGCTAGTAAATAAAAAGGCTATAATTATCTTATTTTTATTTTTAATATAATCCCATTAAATATTTGACATGTTCAAATACCTTCAACATATATTCAGTTGATGAGATATTTTACAGTCTGAGTAAAAGAATTTGCTAATAGAGGAAGATGATTGTAAATATTGATGTACATTTGGTACATTGAGTTAAATATATAAATATGAAGACTTAATTTAGGGACAGAAGTTAAATAATGATATCTGCTTACATAAAAGCCTCCTGTTACACACCCATTTTCTGCTGCACCTGCTAAATCTTTTTTATGTTCTGTAATCATGCGTTGTTCCATTGTTTTCACAGTGTGTATAAGTTTGCTATGTTTCTTTCAGTACTGCTTGGCAACTGATAAAATTTCATGTCAAAAGACTCCCCACTGTTATTTATAAAGAATAAATAAATAAGACTAAAAACAAGCTAGCTAGCATTAAGCAATACAGAATGCTTAAGAACATAAATATTATCACATATGTTAGTAAGTACCAAGAAAAAACTTCGTACTACTAAAATTACTCCTTGCATCAGTCATTAACTTGTCAGTATATTAAAACACAGCACACAATTGGAGTTATTTGTTGCCAAATCCAGAACATTTTCTTAAAACAACAATTTCATTACCCTCAACATTAACCAACTAAAACAGTATCGCTGTTCCATTTTCTTTTCCTCTTTGTCTTTTGAAATTTTCCACTAACATAAGCAAGTAGGCTAGTAGGCTACTAATGTGTTGGGAAAGTCTGTGGTCTGGAAATTTTTAGTACAACTTATGAGATGACAATGTTAAACAAACAGAACATGTAGCCTGGTTGCAACATTTTTACAGAATAGTAAATGATATTAACTTTCATTAAGTTTGCATTGATGCAAAGGAGTTTACTTTCTGCACATTCTTTCTAAAATTGTATGAAATCCAAAGAAACCTACAAAATCAAGCAGAAATGCAAATACTAATCAGGCTGCAAAAATACAACCTCAAAATCACAACACAGTGATTAAGTGACAAATACCAGCTACTGTAACTGATTAGTAACAAAAAGATCCCAAATCTTTTGGTTACAATCTTTAAAATCAGTTTCCCATAGTTCCTATAATTATATATTTATGCAATGAGAAACCTTTTTCATTTTCATGACACATTGCACTTTTTGAGGTAAGATACAGTAAGTAGACAAAAACGTTCTCAGAAACTTGTTTAAATTACATTTTTTGTTTAAAGAATTTGACTAGAAATAAATTAGGTTATCTGACATTGCTAATTGGCTGTCTGAAAACATCAGTAATTGGTCTGTCTGCCATGTCAATCAAATGTCCTTTTTACTTCTTTTTTTGTTTGATGAAACATCAGCCTCTCAAGTGTAGGTGTTCTCAAACTTTTAGCAACTGATAATGCCTCTTACTTAATATTTTGCCTATTCATTAGAGCTATAGTAGGTCCAATTATACATTTACATTAATAACCGGCTACTTGTTTTTGAAATTTTGATTAAAACCCATTTAATACATCAATATTAAATAGAACAAAATCAGATAGTGATTTTCTTGGCTATTGGATATATTTCTTGATGTTTTAAGACTAGGTATTATATCACTTTCATTTGTGTGTTTTTAATTAGAGTTTATGAATGTTGAAATGTTTTCCTCTGTAGATGTTTTCAAAACAGCCAATTAGCCGAGAGTTATTGGAACCTTTACTTATTTCTTAAACTTTCTAATGGAAAAGAGTTACCTTATAAAAATGGGTGGATTGCAAAGGAACTAATATGTTGTAAATTCTAACTAAATTTTAAAAGACAAAGTACAGGTTACAGACATTTAAAAACTTTTTTAAATGAACAACCTGAAGAACATTCATATTAATTTTTAAAGTAACAATCTTTTTAATATAAAAGTTTAATATAAAAGTAAGGAATTCCCCATGGTATCAGAGCTGCTAAGTTCTGACAGAAATATTAAAAATACATCAATCAGAATCATTAAATGCATAAAAATATTTTTATATAAACATTTTGATATGTTTCAGGATCTACTTAAATTATAGTACCAAAAAAAAGCAGCCTATCACCCGCTTTTGGAAACAAAGTCTAAAATGAGGTAAATAGACACACTGTGCTAATAACACCAAATAGTGCAGCATTTTAATGAGAACTTGTCCTCCCTCTGAGGAGATGAGGGTGGAGCTTGAAGACAAAGCTACCAAGCAACGGTCACTCCTCAGTCCATACCTCAAAGTTTATTCAGGTTTACAGCAACAACAACATACTTTACTTTTACAAACATTGATTTTTAAACTGTTTAAGATGCCAAGAGCTGCATATGGCAAGATGATTAAATTCACATTACTTGTAGGATATTTTATAATTAATACAGCATTTCTTCAAACTTCAGGAACAGGTAAGATGCTATATGACTGATTAGAAATATATATATTTTAGGAATATATCATTAAAAAAAAAAAAACAATACTAAAAAGATTAAACACCAATATTAACATGATATTAATATGTCTGTCCATTATGTCCATTTTACATTTGATCAAATTAGATAATGATCAAATTGTAAGACTCAAATTATTTTAAAAAAAGCTATATAGCTATATTAGGTCAAATTATAAATTGACATTAATAACCAGCTACATTACGTCAAATTACTTGTGATGCTGGTTTTGTATTCTTTACTTATTAATACTCTATTGATTTGACAAAAACAGTTAATTTGGCTCTTCAGTGACAGTCATGTTGCTTATAGCATAAGCTAATAATCCTAAACCTTCATCATAGTCTTATAGGAGGATGGATTTTTTTTTTTATGTAAAAAAGCAAGATTTTTTTTTTATTTTGCATCAAAATTTGACATTAAATATTAAGTAATAGGTAGGTTACCCATGTCTTGATTATATTTTACAATTAATATACAGAATTGTATATTGGATATTTATATAATAGAGGAACAATTTATGCATGATAAACACACACAAATGAGCATTTGATGTTCTAAAAATCTCAGAGCAGTTCAAAAGTGAAAGGAAAATGGAGATTCAGAAATCTCCTTCAAAACACTGTAGAGTAATGCCAATTAAATCCACAATAGTAGAACAGAAAATTGCATCAGAGACTTTAAACCAAGCACACAATTTCAATACATGCTCTGCGTCTTTATACAATCGATTAAATAGTACAAATTGTGACTACCAAGATCCTAAAATTAGTCATTTTGGAAACTTCACTGAAATGTTTGAAGTGTATAAAATTGAAACAATTAACATCTCTAATGTTATTAAAGTCAATATCTGAATTTCAAAACCAAAAAGTTAATCTGATTAATATGGCATGTCTACCATAAATAGCTGCTACCCAACTACAAACAACTACTGTACTTTTTTAGAATCAGCAACTCCACAATCAGCAGACAGAATTATAAATAATCCATCTACAACTGAATCTTTTGAATTACTATCATCAACAAGGCCTTCAATCAACACCAACAGCCTGTTGCATCAGAATTTACAGCATCATTATCTACAAAATTATCCCCAGATAAAGCTCCAGAAACTCCATCAGTACGAACAGATAAAAAGCCACTATCTATTTTCCCGAGATCATATACAGCCCACCCAAAAATTGAAGATCCTGAAGCAACAGAATTAATTTCATTATCACCAACTATCCAAAATCCATCCACATATCAAACATCAAGATCTGAATCTCATGAAACAATGTCAACAGTTTTTGTTACAGTATATCCATCCAGTTTATCAGAAAGGACTACAGATCAGTCATTAACATCATCAAAACAAACAGTTACAGCATCATCAGCTACTTCACCAGAATTTTCTATATATCAGAATCACCTGCAGAATCACAACAAATGAGTCTGCAAAAAAATCAACAAAACCTACTACCACATTAACATTTACTTTCACAGAATCTCCTACAAAGCTCATTTTGAAATCTGTAGCTACAAAAGCTTCCTCAACACAATCAGTTAGAGATTCATCATCTGCTTCTGCAGAATCACCTAGAGATCAATCCCCAACTTTCAAAACTCCAGACATTTCATCAACTCCCATCAGTTACATCACTACCAACTTCATCAGGATCATCTACTGATCAGTCATCAACATCTGCATCTCTGGAAAGGTTATCAATACAAACAGGTACAACATCACCACCTACTTCACAGAGTAAATCAATAACCACTGTAAAAACTACTTTTTTATTAACATAAACAATTACAGTATTACCATCTATTTCACCAGCATTATCCACAGATAATTCAACAAATGAGTCTTCAGAAAAATCAGCAAAACCTTCTACCACATTACCATTTACTTCCACAGAATCTTCTACAAATCTCATTTTGAAATCTGAAGCTACAAAAACATCAGTAAAACCAGTCAGAGAAATATCATCTGCTTCTGCAGAATCACTTAGTGATCAATCCACAGCCTTTAAAACTCTAACTCTATCTCAAGCTCTAGAAACTTTAACACATCCATCAGGTACACCATCGCCTTTTTCAATAAAATTATATACAGACTGGTCATCAACATATGAATCAGCAAAACCCCTTAGTGCATTAGAATATATTTCTATTAAATCTTCTACAACACAGTTCTTGAAACTTGAATCTCCAAAAACATCACTAATACAAACAGTAAGAACATCAACTGCTTCTGCAGAATCTGCTAAAGACCACCCACCAATATCTGAACCTCCAGAAACAATATCGACACTATTAGTTACATCACTACCAGCTTCACCAAAATAATCTACAGATCGGTCATCAACATCTGCATCTCCAGAAAGGTTATCAATAGAAACAGGAACAGTATCACCACATTCTTTACCAAGTAACTCCAAAACCACTTTTAATATTACTTTAACAGAACAAATGTTTTAACTACTGAAACTACAAAAATTTCATTGATACATACAGACAAGTGTCACAACCTACTAACACAAAGCTATTTAAAGATCATTCTCCTACATCAAAAATTCCAAAAACTTAATTAAGACAAAAAGTTACAGCATCACAATCTGCTTCTGCGGAAATCGCTCCTCAATTTCTGAAGCTCCAGAAACATCAACTCCCTCAGTTGCATCTACTCCAACTTCACCAGAAGAACCTACAGACTGGTCATCAGCATCTGAATCAACACAAACATTTACAGCATCATCACCTACTTCACCAGAAACATCAACAAAGCCTAGTACCACATTCCCACTGAATATCACAGAATCATCTACAAATAATTTCTGAAAATCTGACGTTGCAAAAACTTCATCCATACAACCAGTAAAAGCATCACAATCTGTTTCTGCAGAAACTCCTAGAAATCGATCCTCAATATCTGAAGCTTCAGAAAAATTATTAAAACCATCAGTAGCATCACCACCTACTGTACCAGAATCCTCTACAGATCAGTCAACAACAGATCAGTTTTTTCTAATTAAATCAGTAATAGAATCACAATCAACTTTACCAGAAATATCAACAGAGAATTCAAAACCTGTATCTACAGGAACTTTTCACAGAACCATCAAATTTCTCAGTATTGTTTACTTATTGTTAAATGCTCCAAAAACTTCAACATCATTGTTTACAGCATCACAATCTACTTTTCCCAATTTATCTACAGACCAGTTATCCACACCTGAAGCTTTAGAAGCTTTACCCACAACATTAATTACATCACTATTCCAGAATTGTCTGAAGATCGCTTATCAAAATCTGAAGCTCAAGAAACTTCAACTCCATCAGTTGAACCATCAACTTTTCAAAAAACTTCTAAAGATTTTCACTTGACATCTACCCCAATAAAAATAAAAAATGCCTGCAAACCAGCAGTCAACCTCAAGGACTACATCTTCATTATATACTTCACAAAACTTAACTTCTATATTTACAAATCCTTCATTAGCATCTACATTTTCACCTTCTAAACAGAAACAATCTACAACTGAAGTATCACCTCCTACTTTATCATCTACAGGTTTGACTTCAGAATTTCCATCACTAAGATCAACTAGAACAGATTCAGCTGGTAGACAAACATCATCTAGAGGTATGCAATCTCCAGTTATACTTGGAACTAAAATATCTTCAACTCTTTCTTTTGTCAACACCTACACCTTAATTTACTCCAACCACACCTTTAAAAAAATGCCCAACCACCCTTTCATTAACAACCACTTCTCCTTCTCTGCTAGTAAAATCTGTAGACCCTTCCATACTCACTTTTTACTGACAACTGCTCCTCTGTTAACAATAATACAACCAACCCCCCCCCCTCCAAATCCAACCACAAAAACCACTCATCCAATCACAATCAACCCTATGACACTTACATTTACATCTTCCCCTTTTAAGACAACCCGATTAGTCCAAACCACAACCATTAGTTTTGCAACTCCACCAGCAAAGTCCAATATATATTAATATATATCTGTACTGTACCATAAAAGGGATACAAATCATTATTATTACTCCAAGTAATATTTTATTATTATATTTAGTATTGTTCCAAGTGCAAAAATCATCACACTGTTTAAGGAACTAAATGTCTAAAATTAGCTTCATTATTACCACCTTGGGCCTGGAGGAACATTGTTTCGTTTCACTGTGTACTAACTGCATATGATTGAAGTGACAATAAAGCCTACTTGACCTTGAACTTGAACAACAAACACTAAACACAGATGTACATATTAGTATTTGAGACACAGCATGGAGTTTCCCAGAGAACCAGTTTTGCCTCTGAAGAGATGAGGGTGGAGTTTAACTTTTGATCTCAATAACAGGCAATCACTGTACATACATACAATCATAGCTTAGGCTACTTAGGCACACTTTATTCGGAAAAGATCTATTAGGGGATTATCATGCCAAAAGCTGATTTTGCATCACTGCACAGCAAGATGCTTAAATTTACATTACTCATCAGCTGTATTATAATGGTTAAAGGGCAAAATACAACAGGTAAGATGTTTCTTTTAAACTTATATAACATGCCAACACCTGATATATTGGCATATATTTAGTGTCTGTGGAATATACATTTTAAGTGGTTATGTGAAAACAGAAAACATATTAATCTGAAATGATTACAGTATTTATGTCTGTGTACTATAGATACAGTGCTGACAGAAAGTTTTCAGACCCTTTTAAGCTTTCCATATTTTGTTGTTTCACTCATATATGTTTTTCTCATCATTTTACACACTACACATTCTACTTCACAATGACAAAGTCAAAACAGGTGAATATAGATTTTTGTTAATTTATTTAAAAAAGACTGTCACGGGACAACCGAAGACGAACCAGAAGACTTACAGTAGCAGTTAGCCCGTGTAGCGTGGATGGTAAACCCAAATGCGAACAGGCAGGATAACTACGTGAATTATTATTAGAACTCTCTCGCGGTGAGATCAAGAGTTTACACAAATAGACCCGCGTTCTAACAACACACACTCGGTCAGGAAGATTAACCCAAAAATAGTGAGTACTCACGATTTGGCAGGTAAGCGTCGGAACCAGCATGGGCAACTCAGTGACTGAGCGATGTGATGCGCCATCTTGTCTCCTTTTATGCTTCCTGAGTCGCGACCGTACTACTTCCGGGTCCTAGTGCCGGTCGCGGAGTGAGTGTGACCGGCTCCCGACGGTCCTGAGATGGAGGATACCCGACAACGGTAGTCCCGGATGAGCTTGGGGTCGAGGATGAAACGGGCCGGGATCCAAGATCGTTCCTCAGGGCCGTAGCCCTCCCAGTCGACCAGGTACTGGATGCCTCTGCCCCGAGGGCACGAGTCGAGGATCCGGCATACCGTATAGGCGGGACCACCGTCAATGATCTGGGGAGGATGAGCAGGGGGGGGTGGGTGTAACCATAGGGGAGGTAGTGAAGGGTTTGAGTTGAGAAGTGTGGAATACCGGGTGGATCCAGAGCGCCGTAGGCAGCTGAAGCCGGTAGGTGACAGGGTTTATCCGGAGGGTGATGCGGTAGGGGCCGATGAATCTGGGTGAAAGTTTCCGCGATTCAGTGTGGAGGTGAAGATTTCTTGTAGATAACCATACCTTGTCACCTACATTTTACAATCGTCCCGGAGGGTGTCGACAGCGATGTTGGGTGGCGTAGCGAGTGTTAGCACGTTGGATGGCCAGGTTTGCTTGGTTCCACAGCCGCCGACACCTGTGGACCAACTGTTGGGCTGACGGTACATCAACTCCGGTTCTTGGTGATCGAACATCGAAGGTTGGAAACCGTGGCATACCTCAAATGGGCTGAGATTTGTGGCGGATGATACATGGAGGTTATGAGATAACTCAGCCCATATGAGATAGCGGGCCCAGGAGCGCTGACGATCGGTGACAAAACATCTCAGATAGCGCTCCAGTTGACCGTTGGTCTGGGGATGATACCCAGAAGAAAGGTTACAGGTGGAATTGATCAGACGGCAGAAGCCCTTCCAGAACCGGGCAGTGAACTGGGGCCCTCTGTCAGAGACAATGTCTTTTGGGAACCCATGCAGGCGGACTACGCGCTATAGTATCAGCTCGGCTGTGTCTTTAGCTGACAGGAGTCCGGCGAGGGCCACCAGATACACGGCTTTGGAGAACCGATTCACAATGGTCATGATGGTCGTTTTTTCCTCTGAGACCGGCAGGCCCGTGATGAAATCGACGGCAATGTGCGTCCAGGGCCGTTGGGGAACCGGAAGCGGCTGGAGCTCTCCCGGTGTCGGCTGGTTGCTGGTCTTCACGCTGGCGCACACTGGGCACGCCTGGACGAACTCATCGATGTCCCGGGTCATGGAGGGCCACCAGAAGGCGCGTTGGATGAACTGGAGGTGTCCAGAGATGGGTGATGAGTGGCCCCACCTCATGACTTCACTCCTGACTGCTGAAGGCACGTGGAGTCGTCCAGGCTGCACACCTGCCGGTTCGGTCTCCGCGGTCTGTGCCTGGCGAACCCTCGTTTCTAAGTCCCAATGGAGAGGTGCGATGATTTTTGATGGTGGGAGAACAGGCGCGGGCTTCGCCCGGGCGGTATCTCCCTCATGTTGTCTAAAGAGGGCATCGGCCTTGGTGTTTTTGGACCACAGGCGGTATGACAGATGAAAATTGTAATGTTCGAAAAACAGAGCCCACCACACCTGCCTCGGGTTGAGCTTCTTAAGATTCTGGATGGTGATCAGATTCCGGTGGTCGGTCCAGACAATGAAAGGCTCGCTGGCGCCCTGGAGCCAGTGACGCCATTCCTCCAATGCCCACTTTATGGACAACAGCTCGCGGTCCCCTACCCCGTATCGAGTGGTGTCAAATTTTTTGGAGAAGAAGCCACAGGGATGTAGCTTCTGGTCTGGGCCTCGCTGGGAGAGAACAGCTCCGGCGCTCACATCCGAAGCGTCCACCTCCAAAACGAATGGTTTGTTGGCATCTGGATGGAGAAGGATTGGAGCGGTAGTGAAGCGATGACACAATTCCTTGAAGGCGGTAGAGTTGAGGATGAAGTGATGAGGGGTTGGGCGTGTCAGAGCGGTTAGGGGTGCTGCAACTGTACTGTAGTCCCTGATGAAGCTACGATAGAAATTCGCAAACCCAAGGAACCGTTGAAGCTGCTTGAGGGTCTTGGGTAGGGGCCAATGACGCACAGCTTCCAGTTTCTGCGGGTCCATGGCCACACCCTGGGGCGAGATGACAAAGCCCAGGAACATGGTGGAGCGCTCGTGAAAAGCACACTTCTCCAACTTACAGTACAGTTGATGGGTGAGCAATCTCTTGAGGACCGCCCTGACATGTTGAGTATGTTCTTCGACTGTCCATGAGTGTATGAGTATGTCGTCCAGGTATGCGAATGCCCACTGTCCCAACATGTCCCTAAGAACATCATTGATGAAACATTGAAAGGCGGCGGGGGCATTGCAGAGTCCAAATGGAATAACCAGGCTTTCATAGTGTCCAGTGGGGGTGATGAAGGCAGTCTTCCACTCATCGCCCTCTCTGATACGCACCAAGTTGTAGGCACTACGAAGGTCCAACTTTGTGAAAATGGAGGCACCTGAGAGGGCGTCCAGGGCAGAGTTGGTAAGAGGCAGTGGGTGTCGGTTCCTGATGGTGATGTTGTTTAGCCCCCAATAGTCGACACATGGGCGAAGTTCACCGCCCTATTTTTTTTTTTTTTTACAAAAAAGAACCCCGCGGCGGCGGGCGAGGAGCAGGGCCTGATGGTACCTTGGCGGAGGGCGCTCGACATGTACTCCTCCATCGCCCGTGTCTCGGGGGGTGCGTGGGAATAGAGATGGCCGCGGGAGGTCAAGGTCGATAGCCAGGTCGTAGGGGCAATGAGGAGGAAGATGGGTGGCATGGGGGGGATGGCGTTTGTGTTGAGGGCCTCGGACTCCCTAGGGCATGTCCCAGCCGGTGCCAGTAGGCAAAGTTCGGTGCAGGTCGGCCCCCACTGCAGGATCCGGTTTTGGGTCCAGGATATCAGAGGGTCGTGTTGCAGAAGCCATGGGTGTCCGAGGATGACGGGTGGTGATGAAATGGAGGTGAGATGAAATTGGATCTGTTCTTGATGTTGGTTGATAGTAAGGGTGATGGGGCTAGATGAAAGGGGCCGACCGTCTACAGAGGTAATACGAACAGGCTGGTATAACGCCTCGATTTTCACCCCCAGGTTTTTGGCATAGGTAGAGTCAATGAAATTACCTGCGGCACCGAAATCGATGAACGCAGTACTTCTGACCCGTTTGTGACCAAATTGGAGGAATACCTGAACCGTGAGACGAGGGATGGCGGTGGTCGTTATGATGGAGAGTTGGAGAGGGCCCGGTGAGTCTCTCTCCCTTCTCACCGGGTCTGGGCGTTTCCCGGCCGGAGGGGGCAAAACACTCTCGCCTTTGAGCCAATTTTTTCTCTCTTTTGCGCTGTGGAATTGTGGGTAATCGTCTCTCCTGCTCGGTCTTAGTGTGCGTCCTCGTTCATTGGTTTAATTTACCTCCGTACATGTGTGTACTGTTTACTATAACACTGTGACCATGTGTGTGCGCGTAAAACATATTTTATTTTGTGTTTGTTTGTTTTGTACTGTTTCTTATAATGCATGTGTGTTGTGCGTGTGTAAAGCAAAAGAAAGTCTCATTAGAGAGGTTAAAGATCCATTTTCTCCCTCTGTATCAGCCTGTCGTTGTGTGCATGCGCATAATTTGACACCGTGCTCCTTCACACACGCACACACTTTCTCGCGTGTATCAGCCTGTCGTTGTGTGTGCGTGCGCGTAATTTGACACCATGCCCCTTCACACACACTCTTGCCTTTACATTACCTAATATACTGTACAATTAAGTACATATGTACTTTTCACAGTATGTCATTGTAACACGTTTGATGCTCGGGTGGCACCACAGACACACAAGGCGAGATCTTTTGGAAAATAGGTAATTTTATTTGGAAAGGTGGGGAAGGAAAGTGTCTAAGGATCATGAATTTCAGGAATTTATGAATAACAGCTCTGACACATTAATTTATTAAGCACTGTCTTTAAATTTAAAGATGATTGTAAGAAGGAATGCACTGAGTGAATCAGTTTAAGTTGGAAATGACTTGTTATTGCTAAGATGTGCAGTGATTAGGATGTTAAAGCTGGCAGCAATTATTTTAACAGTATTGATGCGGTGAGTAGCTTCCTATTTCTCACACAAATGTTTTATAATGTATCCTATTGCTGTGGAAAAGATGCTTTTCAGAAGAGTCACATGTCAAAATTATTCTAGTAAGCAAAGAAAACGACTATTAAGTTTACTAAAATTTAAGGACATGTATTAAAACACGTTAATACAGATGGAGCCACGCCAAATAGCCGCGACCGTGTGAATGGCGTGCGAATGGCGTACGGCTGCCCTATGCACGCTGTGATCCCCCCTCCCTTTCTTTCCAGAAAGGCGTGTCAAGATTTCACAGTAAACACGCCCATTCAAGCCCTATTTAT
>JAOVVB010076189.1:0-13810 GCA_028570985.1 Heterobranchus longifilis
ATTGAATTTGTGCTCATTCAAAGATAGTGTAATGAAATGTTAAATGACTTTAAAACAGTTCAGTTATTTTTTATAATGAAGATTTCAGAATCAGAATCAGAATCGTTTTATTGCCAAGTATTTTTTACATACAAGGAATTTGAAGAAGAACACAAAAACACAAAAGTATATATAAACTAATAAAAACAGTAGGTAACAGTTTCAGTAGGTAGGTTTCTTTGTTTCTCTGGCAAAAAAGGGAAACAAATAACAACAAAAACAAAATAAACAACAACAAAAAAACATTGGTATCGACATTGGATATCAGTCAAATTGTTATTTTAAACATTAGTATCAGTATCAGAATTTCACCATCGGTGTATCCCGAGTGAATTTCACTGTCGGGTATATTTTTTCCAAATAATGGATTTGAACTTTCTTCCCTGCAGTCCCAACATGGTCATCCACGTGTGTGACGAGACCAAGAATCTGAAGCAGGACTTCACGTGTCCCAGAGATCTTCTAGTTAAAGAGATGCGGTACTTTGCTGAGTACTTGTCCGTGGACCCGCAGAGGTGGGAGGAGGTGGACATCTCCGTTCACTGTGACGTGCAGATCTTCGACTGGCTCATGAACTACGTCAGGAGGAACTCTGCAGGAGAGGGAAACAAGGACAAACCCCGCCTCGGTAAACCATGAGAAATATCACATTCTTACACATGGGAGTGCCTGAGCTGTCACGTACACCAGTGATTCCCAACCAGGGGTACTTATACCCCGGGGGGGTACTTATACCCCAGGGGAGTACTTATACCCCAGGGGAGTACTTATACCCCAGGGGATACATTTTTATTAGTGTTTGAAAACTAGTTAGCAAGTGAGCACAGACACTGAAATATTTAGCTAAAAGTAATGGATAAACAGTTGAAATATTTAGCTAAAAATAATGGATAAACAGTTGAAATATTTAGCTAAAAGTGATGGATAAACAGTTGAAATATTTAGCTAAAAGTGATGGATAAACAGTTGAAATATTTAGCTAAACGTAATGATAAACAGTTGAAATATTTAGCTAAAAGTAATGGATAAACAGTTAAAATATTTAGCTAAAAGTAATGGATAAACAGTTGAAATATTTAGTTAAAAGTAATGGATAAACAGTTGAAATATTTAGCTAAAAGTAATGGATAAACAGTTAAAATATTTAGCTAAAAGTAATGATAAACAGTTGAAATATTTAGCTAAAAGCAGGGCTGTGGGGGAGCCTCAGACCAAAAAGGTTGGGAACCACTGACTGACACTACCTGTTTGTGTAAATCCGTGGATGGTGCTTGATTTATTGGTCACTAAACGTGGTGTGTGTTTGGTGGGTCACTGGCTGCGTGTTCTGTGTTGTTGTTTGTTGGTTGTTTGTTGTTTGCTTGTTTGGTCATGTGGTGTTTGTCGGTTACAGAGCCCAGCAATGTGATCTCAATCCTGATCTCCTCCGAGTTCTTGAAGATGGATACGTTAGTAAGTGTTGTGACGTGTGACGCTAGGTTTGGTGATGTGCTTCGGGCCTTTTGTTTTTCACATGTAAAAAAATATATATATATATTGATGTGTGGCCTGGCAACAACATATTATCAATAATATCTATAGTATATATATAGTACTGATAATTGGTAATCTCTCCTAGTCCAGGAAAAACCAGAGGCCCATACATAGAGCTTTAAGTTGATGTTGCATGGATGTTAAGAGTCCAGATGTTCCGAGAATTATTTAGACAGTAACTTTTCTGACCACACTGTACTTCCTAAGGCTCTGTATGTAGAGCTAACATCGTAGCAATGATAAAGTAGTGTTTGATTAGCATTTATGTAGGAATATTGAAATTAAATGTGCCATTGCTGTGAAAGGTCTTACATGTTTGTCCGTGTTCAGGTGGAGGAGTGCATCCAGTACTGTCACAAACACATGAGCGCCATCGTGGCGACGCCCTGCAACATGAACTGCATCAACAGCAACCTGGCGACGCGCATCGCCGAACTCTTCAACCACAACGACGCAGACGACATCCGGGACAAAAAGGACAAGTTCAAAAGGTAACGAGACGGGAGGACAGCGGTGGTGGAAGAAGTACTTTTTATTTATTTATTATTTTATCTTTATGTATTTAAGTTATACAGTTACAGAAAGTTACATAAATGTTAGTACATAATAATATGATACAACTAACAACAAAATATATACACATACATGCATATATACCTATATGCACGCACGCACGCAACCAGATGTTTGAGTATTAGCAGAAAGACTCTTTCTTTTATCTTTTAAATACATTCAAGTTTTAGCATCAAAATTAAGGCTGCAAGATATGAGGAAAATATGCGACGTGCGATACCATTGTTGAATATCTCGATAATGAAAACAGTATAAACTGTCACTGGGTTCAGTTTTCATTAAATAGATGCTTCTATTTGTGACAACATATACATGCACAAAAGCAGCCAGTGGTAGAAATACCTTTTTCATTTCTTTTAATTTCCCCCTCAAAGCAAACTGTTTCAGAAGAAAATTGAGCGTCTCTTCGATCCAAACTACCAGAGCAGAGATTCACCGGGAAATGCCTCGACTCTCTACAGGTGAGCAGCAGCAGTTACCTACCTCGCTGCTTAGCAACAGCATAAACAGCAAGCGATATATAAATGTAATGCATTATTATTATTAAAGGCTTATTTATGCTCCCTTTTACGTACGAAAATTGATGCGTTCATTTCAAACGATGTCACCGTCACGTCCACATACTTCCATGCGTCCTTTACGTCGGCAGTAGTTGTTGAGCAATACCTCCACCAGAGGGCGACAGAGTCAAAAAGTTTCTGACATCAACAAACAGGACGTGGAGGAAGTCGTCCTGTTATCGTCCACATATCTCCGAATCTCCTCCTTTTTTCAGATTGTTTTCTGTCTCAGCAACGAACTCTCGCGAGATCTGACAACACCGCTAAACTAACGTCCGCGATCGCCACAGATTACTATTTAAAAATGTAATTTTTTTTAAATGATAAATATAGCTGTTAAATATATTGTGCAAATATAACTTTTCATCCATCCACATGACGTTTACTACATTTTTAAACGAGATTGCGCCCACTGACAGGAAGTGTGCACCATTTCTTATCATTGGCGGCTTATTGAATATCTTTGATTAAATACATCGCTTTTCCCTTCTGCCATTTAAACTAAATGTCTTCCTCGTGTTCTGTGGTCGTGTCTCTACACTGCCCCCACGATGTCAGGTGGTACTGCTCCGTTAAGTCCGTATCCGTAAACTTTCAGAGAACGTGAAAGAGTACGGACAAAATGAACGCAGAGTGCGGACAGAAGACTCCGTCTGTATATGTATCTAACGTCGAGCATAAATGAGCCTTTAATCGCAACTTGAGTTGATAAACATTAGTTGATATTTGTTCTCTGATTCGTGCCAGTCTCACTATTTGTCATGCGTGTGTTTAATCCCATACGTGTGTTTAATCACATACGTGTGTTTAATCCCAGGTGTGGTCTGTGCCTGAAGTTGCTGACCAAAGACACAGAGAGGAAGATTTCCTGCGTTCCAGGGAAAATCAACATCGATGCTCGGGGAGAGATCATTTATACACACACTAAGTATTACAGCTTTGTCCTTTTATAGAACACCTGAATCTCGTGTATCATAAACAGGGGCGTTTCCAGGGGGTGGCCCTGAAAACTGAACTGTAGCACACATATTGGTTATCATATGAAAATCAGACGACCCGAGGAATCCATTGGTACCAGCCATGTTGTGCTAGCTTGTCTTGAAGGGGGCAACAGGAAGTTAGGCTGTATTTAGGCGAGGGGAAAAACTGGTCTGGAAAAGAGGTAACACTTGTGACATTAAGCCACTCTGGTTTAGAATTACACAACACAGTCATGTGTTTCTGGATGTTCCATCCCCTTTTTGTGGATTACCACACCTGCAGTCAGAGAGCTTGTTAGCCTATTGATGTGCCATAAATGTATATTTATGTTTTCTATGTGACAAACTCTTTGAGCTGACGATGATCCTCCGGATCGAAACGTCGTCAGTAAATTCTTGTGCAGCTTAATGGAGTAAGTGTGCAGGCGTTACCTCTTTTTCATTGATATTTTTAATAGTCTTGCACCTGCGTGATGTGCATATAATTCTCCTTCTACTGGAAAAACGGGTATGGCCATTTTAAAAGGGGTCCCTTGACCTCTGACCTCATTATATCTCAGTGAAAATGAGTACCCACAAGTCTCCCCTTTACAGTTTGCAGCAAAAACCTGCAGTTTTTTTTCTCATGCAGTATAAATGTGTTCTTTTCTCCTATTTGAAAATGGTGTATTTGAGAATTTCTGCATACTTGGGCCCTTAAACAGTCAAAACAACAACTGGATTCAATGAGCCCAGTTGTATTCATGTGTGGTGATGTTAGTCCTCATAGGAGCCATTTCATTGTAGACAAAAAGACAAAAGATGCAGCTACCTATGGTGGGTCTTTAAGGGTTAAAGAAGATATGAGTAGTAGAGACGGAAATGTCTCCCATTGACCTTTTAAACTCTTGATCACAGTCTGTGTGTGTCCATGTGTGTGTGCGTGTGTGTGTCCATGTGTGTGTCCGTGTGTGTGCATGTGTTTGCAGACAGAAGAGCTGGGATGTGCATGAATACATCAGCGGTCTGTATGAGGAGCTCAAGTCCTGGGTCCTGGTCTACTGGAGAATCTGGGGTACCATCAACTACCTCACCTGCTCCCGCTGCCAACAGGTGTGTGTGTGTGTGTTTGTCTTCACATGGAAGGTTGTGTATGATGATGCTGTAAACCTGAGCATTCATGAGTAATTATATTCACCCCCATTTAAAGAGTTTCTGTGTGTGTGTGTGTGTGTGTGTGTGTGTGTGTGTGTGTGTGCGTGTGTGCGTGTGTGCGTGTGTGTGCGTGTAGGTGTTTGTGTGTGCAGAGCTAACCCACTGCAAATACCACCCGGACAGTGTGCTGTACCCGGGTATGGGTACTGAGAAAGGCTGGCATGGTGCAGGAATCTACCCCTGCTGCAACCAGAGGGTTCTCCGCTTCGACCCCTCTGGTATGCCAAAGGTACGGACACAATGTTCAATCAATGTAATGTACAATCAAAAAGTGCTTTTAAAAAACCCTACAAACTGATTTATTCTTATTCATATTAAGTGGACAGTTTCCTAATACATCACTAGATTATATATGTGTTATCATAGAGTATATTACTTACTGTAATCAACAACAAATGGAAGTTAAGGCCTTTTGCCGGCATGACCTCTTCATATTTTACAGACAATGCAAAGGCAGAGTAGCTTAACTTCCGAATAAGGGTCAAAGGTTAAGTTTGAGCCCAAGTTTTTTAATATATAACAAAATCATTAAAAAAAAAACAAAGAATTGCCACATTTCCAATGTTTTGTCTACAATTCATTTAGCTGGACACCAAAACAACTTTCATTTTTCTCAGTTCTACACTCTGCTGAGTTAAAGTCTTTTGCCTTTGTAGTTCCGAATATATGTAGATAAATATAAGATTTTATTGTGGTCTATACTATAATGGATGTATTATTATTTGCATATATGGATATATATAGAAAGAATATAAGACTAGTCTATGCTATAATATTATGTATGAAACTTCCAGAACTTTTTGTTCTTGTTTTTTGGTTATTTATGTTTTTTGCAAATATTTTGTTTTGTTTTCTATATGAATGTAATGTAAAAGGTAGGCATCATAAGCTCCGTCTTCAGCCTACGACACCTTTTCAGTCTTTTTCCTGTTTCTGCGTCTCTTATTAGATGGAATATCCACTGTGGATATGTTAAAGAGGACCAGAATAAATGATTACTGTTACTGCTACTGTACTTGCATGTATTTGTGGCTGAGAGATGTTTTCCAGCTGCGTGTCAAAGCTTCAGGAATTCGAGATGAATGTGATTGTGTGTTCAGGGCTGTAAGATGCGAGACCACATCGTGAACGTACCTGACGAAGAGAACTGTGACGAGGCGACCACGGCCCAGACCCGAGTCCTCAATGACCTGCTGCTGCACAGAGACGCGGTGTGTTTGTCTCACACACCACCTGCAGAGGGGTGAGCGGCAGTGTGTGTGTGTGTCTGTATGCCAACATGTTAGACTTTTAATGAAATTATAAAAATGTATTTGTGTCTGTATGTGTGTTACAGGACTGAGGAGAGTCCACCCAGTGCAGAAAAGGTTCAGGACTGTGATGTTCTCTTGGAGCCGACGCTGCTGGGACCTCTGAGAGGAGACGGCAGCACGGTGAGTCTTTTTCCGTCTCTCTCTGTCTGATCGGGCTGTACTGAATGTCTTTTTTATTTTACATTCGAAACAAGCTTCCTATGAGGTTCTCCAATGTCTTTTGTCATATTTCATGACGTCATCACAAAATAAAATCCTCAATTTGAATAAAGTGATTCATCAGATCAAATGAGTTTGTCTTTAAAAAAAATTTAAATTAAATCAACATTCTTTAATGCATATAACTCTGTTACTCAGTTTCATCAACATAAATACATTTAGGCGTACGGCTGAACGATTTGGAAAAAAAGACCTAATTGCGATTATTTTGACTGATATTGCAATTGAGATATGATTTGCAATATAAGAAGGAATTATAATTTTTGCATCATTATTCTCATTTTTACAGAGCCCTGACAGGCAAGCGAGATTTAAAAAAAAAAATTTTTTGACAGGATCTTTTTTTTTCCATCTGTGAAAACATTTTTTTTAAGTCTCAAATTTTATTTTTTAGAAATCTTTTAGAAAATTTCACCTGTTTTCACAGATGAAAAAAAAAGATTCGAAAAATGTACCTGGCAAAAAAAGTCCTGCTTGCCTCCCGGGGCTTATGTACATTTTAATAAATACCAAATAAATCTTTTTTTCTTCAGTCGGCAGAGCACTATATGTAGGCTGCACCACAATATTGAATTTAAAATGGTATTTAGCCACATATTTCGGCTAAGCACCCACCAACGTTTGGTGTGGATTATTTTCCGGTACAGTCCTCCTGTTGTTACTCTTCTACCCGCATGTTAATTTTCTGCTTCTGACTTCAACTACTTTCTTTTTTCAACCAGTTTTCCCTTTTGAAAAACTGGAGTCTGCAACTGGTAGGACTTTTCCCTCATTTCCTTCAGTACATTCTGCTTATATTCTGCTGCTGACTTACAAACACTTCCAGGTGCTTTAGTCAGATTAGTCAAATGTAAAGATTGACTAAGAACTGAAAAATGCTCCACGCAAGGACGCAGACGCTTTGAGCTACGCAGGATCGATTTCATGCGTCGTCACGTTGAGAAATGTGTCGTCTGAAAGTCGGAAAGTAACACAAGGCAAGCCTGAGCTGCAGTCTGTGCTGCTGCTGGGAGCGCTGCAGCATGAAACAACAAGAGAAAACCGACTGCTTCTGTTTGTGTTGACTTCTGCTCAAAATAACCACGGCGACCAGTTTGACGGAGCTCTAGCTGAATGTATCCGTATGCATCGGCACATTTAGGGCACGTGGTCACCTGTTCATTCAGACACATGACACATCCTATCGTCTGTTCCTTCTGTGCACAGATGTTCACATTCCTCTACAGACGCTACATTTGTTTACTACTGTGGCCGTGGAAATGCTTTGAATATCTCAGTATTGCCCCTGTGAGGACTGATGTTTGTTACATCCACCGGTGCGTAGTAGCGTCAGTGTGTTCTTCGGAGACGTGCGTTTGTGCCAGCTGGGCCAGGCGCTGTCATTTGCGTCCTCGCGTGGAGCATGTTTCAGGCCTGTCAGTGTCATGGAGCAGCGGGGTGCTGATGTCTTTACTCTTCCAGAGGCAGCAGTCTCTCCTGTCAGAGGACGAGGAGTACACCACGGGGTCGGAGGTCACTGAAGATGAGGTGGGGGACGAAGAGGAGCTGTCCAAGAAACAAGGTGGGGGAACGTTGTATCTGCTCTTTTTTCCCCAGCTTTGATTTGAGCCATATTGCGTCATATTATAGATTGTTGTTAAAAAAGCTGCAAAAACGTCTTAGTATAGTATCTCGTCAAAAATAAATTTAAAAAATGCCATAGTATAGTATGTCGTCAAAAACACCACAGTGTATGTTGACATTTTTCTGCAAAAATGCAGAAAATGTATCAAATTATAGTATGTTGTCTAAAAAGCCACCCAAAAGTCATAGCAGTGTCTCATCAAAAAAATAAAAAATAAAAAAGGCAGAGTATAGTATGTCGTCAAAAATCACACAAAAATGCCATAGTATAGCAAGTCCAAAATGTTTTTTGCAAAAAAGTCCAAAATGCCGAAAATGCCTCATATTCTAGTATGTTGTCCAAAAGCTGCAATAGTCATAGTATAGTATCTTATCAAAAATAAATTAAAAAAAACTCCAGAGCATATTATGTCAAAAAAAAGTGAAAAAAAAGTCGTTGTATGTTGAAAAAACTGAAAAAGCTACATAGGATAGTATGTTGACAAAAGTGGGAAAAAAAATGAAAGGCATATTATAGTCCAAAAAAGTGATTGTGTAGTATGTCAGGAAAAGAAATCATAGTATTTCTGAAAAAGTCAGTGTACAGTATCAAAATAAAGTCATAGTATATAGCGTGCCTTTAATCTTGTAACATGCGATACCTGCGTAACATTTATCCTCAACATTTCATTGTTGTTTTTCAGGATGGAAAATAAAGCAGTAGCTGTCTTTGGCCAGCAGATGGCGTCAGAATATTCATCATGTTTTTCTGTTTTTCTGTTTCCAGCTGCTAAGAAGGCCAAGAAGGCCCACAGACCTCTGAAAAAACAAATGTCCTCTCCAAACTTCCAGCGCAAAGACAAAGCAGAGAAAGTGAGTCAGTCACTTCATTCATATTCAATACAAAAGGAGTTAGAATACTCATTAATATTCAATCCAAAAGAGTTAAAATACTCATTAATATTCAATCCAAAGGAGTTAAATAATGAATCTTCCATGAATTTGTACTTACAGTTGACTTTAAATTTACACATTACTGCTCCAAAACATCTGCTTAAAGAGACACGGTTCTGCTTATTTATGGTTTTTGAACTTTGTTTTTTACATTTGGAGATGTAGTGTTAACAGTACATGTGTTACTAACTGTATTCCTACTGGAATAACACAGTACAATATATATTTACACTCACTTTAAAACCTGCTTTGCTGTGTTTTCTAAATCTGATTTTCTTCTCTTCAGTCACAGTCCAGAGACAACACGCCTTTCATGTGAGTTCATCTGCACACACAAGATCCTCACACGCATGTTTTCACATTTCTGTTTCTACAGTATCACATATGTTCGGCTTTGATTTGACTTACAGTTTTTTGACATACTATGACATTTTTTTTCACTTTTTTCGACATAATGTGACTTTTTTCGACATACTACTGTATATTTGATTGATTTGACTTAAATGTTTTAAATATCTTTAATTTAAATATTACGTGACACTTTTTACATGTATGTGATGCAGTAAAAAACAATGGGAAGACTGCCTTTGTGTGTGTGTGTGTGTGTGTGTGTGTGTGTGTTTCTAGAGTGAGTGTGCAGAAAAGTAAGTGGGACAGTTCTCGCTCCATGCGATACAACCAGGACGCTCAGAGGGAAGAAGGTAAAGGACGACAGAATGTTATTAATACTTTGATATTTTTAGACATATCAAGTATAAACCACCCATTCAAATCAGCCTGAGTCTTAGAAATGCTCTGACTTTGCTCTTTTATTCTCACATTTAAAGTTAAAGGAATACTTCACCCCCAAAATGACCATCTGGATATCGATTACTATGTTGAATTTGTGAAGAAAACTGTTTCTTCGTCCACTGTGGAGGCATGCGAGAAGTCGTCTTCACAAATTCAATGTTAAATGATCATTTTCAGGGGTGAAGTATTCCTTTAACATCAAGTTGTGTCTGGCTGTGTTTTTATTCTCTGTTTGTTTTTATGACCCAGACCAGCGGCGCATGGTGGAGATCGTCGGCTACCTGACGAAGATGAGGTTTGGAGAGCCGGAGCAGAGCAAATCCAAGGAAACTAAAGAGGCAAGTGTCTGCTCATATATATATATATATATTTATATAAAGTATCTGTTTATATACATATACAAAATGTTGTGCTGGAAATGTAATGAAATGTCAGCCCTGCTGTCCTAGTTTTTGCAGCTGCCTGATGTCGGGTTGTTTTTGTTCTGGACGATTTCTGTGTGTGTGTGGTGTGTGTGCATGCGTGTGCGTCTGCTGTTGCTGCAGCCTACAGGGGGAATCTACTCCAGACTCGAAGCGCAATTTAAGAGTGCATCTCAAGCCAGACAGAGTGCAGAGAAGACACCCAGGTACGCTTTTGTACTGAGAATCCTCATTCCATCGTATCGAAAGTACCGAAGCTATAAAAAAAAAGCAGAAAGTACCAAAACTATTTTTTTTAAAAAGCAGATCCACAATCAGAATTTCACAGATGAAACAACAGAGAAGAAAATCAACTGTGTGTTGGATTGTGTTCTGTGAAGTTCTGTACCAGCACTGATACAGATGTACTATATATAATGACTTTTTCTTTTTTTCCCACATGGTATACTATATTTTTAGACATACTATACTATGACTTTATTTTGATATTGCACACTATGACTTTTTCAGAAATACTATGATTTTTTCCCCCGACATACTACACAAGACATACTTTTTTTTTTTACATACTATGCTATGACTTCATTTTGATATTGTACACTATTTTTTCGATATACTATAATATGCCTTTTATTTTGACACACTAGACTTTTTAATCATACTATGACTTTTTCGACATACTAAAGTATGACATTTCTTATACTATGCCATTTTTTCGACATACTATGACTTTTTTTGACATACTATTAAAAAAATGGGGGAAAAATGATAGTATGTCAAAAAAAGTGGAAAAAAAACATTGTATAGTATGTCGAAAAAACCCATAGTATATTTTGTCGAAAAAACCCATAGTATATTTTGTCGAAAAAACCCATAGTATATTTTGTCGAAATAAAGTCACACATGCACAATAATCGATCATTTTCTCGTCTCTCCGTAGATCTAAAATCCGCTACGCTCAGATCCGGACAGCAGAAAGGACTTGATGGTGAAAAGGCCACGGAGCCGTCGAAGAGAAGAGCGTGAAAAGTGACGAAGAGTCGAGAGAACGAAGAGGAAGAGGCGAGATCTTCAGTGAGGGATCAGTACTAAATAACTTCCTACTGGCACGACCACCACGTATAACCACCCTCCCTCTGTGCTTAACTCAGGTGACTCTGTATCCATCACCATCAACCCTCCGTCACTCTGATAGATATTTGTGCAGCTGTGCTCCGTCCAGCTCTTAGGAAATGCACTCTCAACATCTCAGCCTTTAGATTTAGTTTTGCAGCTAGACACGTTTCTACACAGGACAACACGAGAAATGCTAGTTTGTTCTTTTCTGACCGTCACGTTACCGGAACATCTGAATTATTTGGATCCAGTAAACTCCACACGTATGAGACTAAAAAACTAGTTCCAGAGAGAAAAGTATGGAAGCCCCGAGAGGCAAGTGAGAGGAAAAAAAATCTGGTGATCCATAAGAACATGTGGGAAAAGAAGTTACTTAATTTGTTTTTCCATCTATGAAACAGGTGGGGAAAACATTTTGTTTGTTGTTGTTTCTTTTGTCATGATGATAAACAAAATGATCCTGATGATAAAATAAAAACATTTACCAAAACCTTTTTTTCCCACCTGTTTTCAGAAATGCTACAAAATAAATACACAATTAGAAAAATGATCTGGGTAAAAAAAAAATTAACCTATTTTCGCAGGTTGAACAAACTAAATAAATAAAAGTAAAACTTTTTATTTTACCTATTTTCACAGATGGGGGGGGGGGGACAGAAAAAAAATGATCCTGGTGAAACTTTTTGTTTTTCACCTGACAACTTTTTTCCCATTTGTTCTTCAGTCAAACACAGGAGAGAAAACAATTTAGATCAGACTTAGAAAATGGATCACCAGATGTTTTTTTCTCTCAGCAAATATGGATATTAAAGTTGTTTCGCAGGACGTCCGTACATTAAATGAACTCTGCGTTAGCTTTCATCATCTTCTGCGGTGAAGCAGAAAGATGCTCCAGTTATTTACAAATGTTCTGGTAGATGTAGGTCTAGTCCTTCCTGTCTGTACTGGAATGTGATGGCACTGTACAACACTGCTGGGACCAATAAAACATGAATAACACTGAACTCCAGACTTATTATTTGACATGTTGTTCTGGTTACTGTCCACCGGGTGGTGGTGTAGCACCTCGGGGGACTTACTCTCAACTTTGCCCCAGTTTGCCCACAAACCTGTCGCCCCTGCTCCAACGCACTGCCTGATGATATCCAACAATTTAATGACGGTAGAATAAAGTGTTAATGAAAACACTGATCATACTCCTTTTGCAGTTTTTTAGACCTTAGTGGGACTTTTTGTTTGTGCTCGACAGACTAAAAGAAGTGTTGATTTATTAGAGAGTTGTGGGCAGAGGGCTGGTATGTGCCCCCTCTGTTTGAGACGCACGGACCAGTGGGTGTGCTAACCTGGCTCTTCCTGTCTAACGTACCCGCCCGCGGGGGTATTAATAACCCCGGCTGCCCACAGCGGAGACACAGAGCAGGGCATAATGAGGCGGAGAGTGGGTAGGTGACGGGCGGGCGGGCAGGCGGGGGCTAAACCCAGCTGTTCCCTTTTCTCCTCGACAGCGGATGCCGAGAATCGCTGAGGATCTCTGGATCTGGGTCAGGAAGGGAGCAGGGGGTCCAGTTACAGCCGGACTGAATTATGGTCCCAGAGAGATGGTCAGATATGAAAGCATCAAAGCAAACATGTACAGTAGGGCTGCAACTAACGATTCATTGTCCATTAATCTGCAGATTCTTTTCTAGATTAATCGTTTGGTGTATAAAATGTCAGAAAAAAGTTTCCCAGTTTCTCAAAGTCCAATGGGATGTCTTTAATGGTCCCATATTTTAAAAAAGTGAGATTTTCTCTGGGTCAGGCCCCCAGGAAGTGTGCTGACCGTTGAAGCCAATTTGACATAGTGGCCAAACGGTGGTATTACAACTATGGCGGCCGTTACGTACATCAAAAATACTTTTTCCCATAGACTTACATGGTGAAAAAGACGTCTATAAATCCACGGATCATTTTATTTCTGCGTCACAACCCCTGTGAAATGACCTGACAATCCACAGATCTTGTTGTTAGCAGTTTCACGTAGGAACTATTTTATTTTATTTTATTTGCAAGACGAGAGACAGAACATTAACAGATCAACAAAAGCAGAACAAAACAAATAAATACAAACAATTACAAACAATACATACAGGACATGATTAACTATTGTCTTTCTGCTGAACTAGCCTACACCTGCCAACCTTACTACCGTGCAGGAGGAGGCGTGCATCGACTCACGGACGAGAGGCTCGTGACAGCGTGAGATGTAAACATTAATGGCGTCCTCCTCGGCTGAGCTGTAGCGTTAGCTAGCTCAGGTGAGCTAGCTAACGCTACAGCTCAGGTGAGCTAGCAGTATCCAACTATTTGTTACAAGCGAGCCTCTCGTCCATGAGTGGATTTAGTATAAAGCAGGTCTGGGTGCTATATAAATACTGTGAAAATATCAAAAAGCTCAATCTACGGAGAAATGCACACAGCCTGTATTCAGAAATTGTGTCTTTAAACGAGCCGCCAGGACCTCTGTATGGTTG
>JAOVVB010076199.1:0-13809 GCA_028570985.1 Heterobranchus longifilis
GGAGATGCTTACCCATGACTGGTCTCTTGAGAAATGAAGAACAAACCAAAGAAAAACGAGGTAAAAGCCTTGAAAATTAGCGCCACCCCTATATTTTTTATAAAAAAGATACGAGAAGTGTAAAGATAATGGAAAATAATTATTAAAGAAAATTAATTATAATGGGAAGAATTATAAGCGTAGGAGGAGTCAGATAAGCGCAGGGAGGAGTCAGATAAGCGCAGGGAGGAGTCAAAAATAACGAGGTGTAATTATAATGGAAGAATTAATTGATAGAAACTGGATTATAATGGAATATAATTTTGATGTGGTCAAACAAGGTGAATGCACAGGGGAGGAGACTGGGGATTTCTCCTCTCCCAGAACTGTATAAAAGGCGCGTGCTTTTCTCTGTGAATTTAGTCCGATCTTGGCACAGCTTGGGATTTGATCCAAAGCTTTGCTAGTCTGGCTCATTTGGGTTCTTATTGCTGCAATAAAAACCTGACTTACTTCATCCAGCTCTGCGTGGCGTAATCTTCTTTGATTCTTTTATTCATTCTGTTTGTGAGTGATTTATTAACTGATTGGTATTTTACTGACAGCAACTTCAACAGGTGGAAGAATTATCTCCCACAAAACCACTAATTAAAAAACCTGACTTCGACCCATGTCAGATGTCCAATTACAGACCGATATCAAACCTCCCCTTTATCGCCAAGATTCTGGAAAAGATAGTAGCGCAGCAGCTATGTTCATATCTTCATTGGAATAGCATAAACGAACTGTATCAGTCAGGACCTTGGCCTTATCACAGCAGAGAGACAACATTTGTTAAAGTAGTAAATGACCTCCTATTGGCCTCTGATCAGGGTTACGTCACTATGCTTGTGTTACTTGACCTCAGTGCAGCTTTTGACACCATTAATCATGGTATTCTCCTTCACAGATTGGAAAATGTAGTAGAAATTAAGGTAACGGCCCTCTCCTGGCTCAGATACTATTTGACTGATCGTTATCAGTTTGTAGATTTAAATGGTGACTATTCTGCATGTTCTTGAGTGGAGTTTGGTGTTCCACTGGGTTCGGTTTTAGGCCCACTGCTTTTTTCCCTTTACATGCTTCTTCTGGGAAACATAATTCGCAAGCATGGTATTAGTTTTCATTTTTATGCTGATGACACACAGCTATATGTCTCAGCAAAACCAGATGAGAAAAGTTGAGCAATGTGTGAAAGACAGGAAGAAATCTTAATTAACTTCCTTCTGCTAAATTTAAACAAGACAGAAGTTCTAGTCATTGGACCACATGCAGAATGGTCAGAATGCAGCAGCGAGAGTCCTCACTAGAATTAGAAGATATGAGCACATCACCCCATCTTATGCACACTGCATTGGCTCCCAGTGAAATTTCGCATCAATTTCAAAATACTCCTTTTGACGTATAAAGCATTAAAATGTCTAGTATCTGAGTGTCTTGCTAATGTCTTACGATCTGCCACACCTACTTCAATTCCCAAATACATTCTTGCGCGCATCATCGTCCGCACCCTAATTGCATCACAGGGTATTTCCCTGCTCTTTCCTAGACTGCACACACACACACACACACACACACACACACACACACACACACACACACACACCTACCAGCTCTTGTGCATACACACCAGCCCTCACACTCACACCAAGAAAACATACACACACACACACACACACACACACACCCTGCTATTCCAGACCCTGTTCATTTAACCCTGCTGCATTCAATAAAATCAGCCTAAGTTTATCTGTTTCTGCTATTGGGTCTTTTCTCTTTCCACGGTTGCCCCTGACAGCTTTTAGAAGATACAAATGAGTGTCTTTTATCCATTTTTGGAACATTCTTAAGCTAGATAAAATAGCTTATAGCTCTCTACAGCAGTGGTGGGTTGTAGCAAAGACTCATGCATCCTGTACAAAAAAAAAATCAATGAATCTCCTATCGGACCCCACTGAAAAAACATGTAAGCAGACAGGCGGCATCTACTCAAAGCTGTATAGCAGCAAGTAGTCAGGGTCACAAGCAATAGAGGACAGCTTTCTCAAAAACCTACCAAAGCTCCCAGAATGCACAGCCGCTGAACTCAATAGAGAGTAAATCCTCTGTGAGCTTCAGGAGGTTAATCAAAACATCCTAGTCTCCCAGTAGAATTCTACAAGGCCTTCTGGGCAGCAGTGGGTCAGGACATACTGGAGGTCTTTCAAGAAAGCGTGAAGGGTTGGATGCTCCCGTTGAGTTGCAGGTGTCATGCACACTTGCTCCACGACCGGCACTAGGACCAGGAAGTAGTCTGGTCGTGATTCAGGAAGCATAAAAAGAGACAAGATTGCGCTTCACATTGCTCAGTCATTGAGTTCGCCCATGTCGTATCTGACGGTTTGCCAGCCATTTCGTGAGTACTCACTTTCTTGGGTTTACTTTCTGATTCGAGTGTGTGTTAATAGGATGCGGGTTAAATTTTTGTTTTTCCCTTGCTCCCCTTTTGAGAGAGTCCTACTGCCAAACAGGGGAGACCAAAAAACAAAGGAAAGACATTACACTAGCTGCTGGAGGAGCCCCTGGTCTACAGGGGTCTGCTGACATCTCTGACATGACCACATCGGCACTGTCCAAAACTCTGATCACATCAGGTATCGTGACGCTTCGACATCTGATCAGCACAGCAGGAACGGACCTATTACTGACCTGGACCTTGCCCCAGACCTGGACTGATGACTGATAAAGTTGACAAAAACATTGTGACAGTCTCGGGTAAGCTATTATATAGAGCTTGTGTCAAGTTTTAAATAAAAAAGACTGACTGGGAGGGTGGACACACCATGGTAAGAGGGACTTGATTTTAATGATGATGTTAAACTAGAGTGGAGGGCACTGTACAAACCACCACTGACCAAAAAATTTACTGACCTCCAATGGAAAATATTACATGGTATTATCGCTGTTAATTCTTTTCTCTCCATTTTAAACCCTGAGATCACACAAGAATGCCCTTTCTGTTGTCAAAGGGAGTTTTTTTTATGCTTTTATATTTTGTCCCTGGCTACAGACACTGTGTTTTACAGAAGAACTTAATGTGCTTTCTTGTAAATTTTAGGTTTTGGATTTTTATCTTGGGTCTTAAATATACCCGGAAAAACAGATTCAGCTGTCAACTAATTAATTTTATCTTGGGTCAAGCCTAAATGGCAATCTATATTACCAGAAAAACCTAAATATCACTAGGCACAGACTATGACACCATGACAATTTTAGCTGGTCAAATCAAATCGAGAATCCTGGTCGATTTATTTTCTTGTGATGAGGCTTTATGCTCAGACATAAACAATTAACTTGTTTTTACACACAATTTTAATTAAGAGAACAACCATGCTGTTTTTATTTAATTAATTCACATATTTTAATTTGTTTTGTTCATCTACTTAATGTTTACATTTTATTAAGTTTATTAATAAAGTTTATTGTCTAAAGACAATTTTACTGACCTATTTACTAAGGCGCATGCATTTTATTGTTCAATGTGCCTAGCACAAATAAAGCAATATAAAATTCAAAGTCTCTCTTATCCTCTATCTGTCTCTCTGTCATGCCACACATGCTGCTCCTGAGCCGCCAGTAATCCAGGCCCCCTCTGCACTCCTGTCTGACTCGTTCTGGTTGTAGACCTCGTTGCATGGATGCCCCGTTTGGTCTGTTTGGGATGCGTGTGGTGACGGTTCCACTTTATCATGAAGACGGTCCTGGCCTCGGCTGAAGCAGACAGATGTTCTCTGAGGACTTGTGACTGCAGTCACTCAATAGTTCAAGACAGGAGTTTCCTACAGTCTACCTGAGCCTCCAATAATAAACTGCACACCATATTAACTTAAAGACCAACTGTTATACTGAAGTTCCAGCCTCCTAACACACAGTATGGCTGCAGATCAATCTTTGCTATCTGTTTCACCCAAATGAGAATGGGTTCCCTGTTGAGTCCGGTTCCTCTTCAGGTTTCTTCCTATTGCCACCTGAGGGAGTTTTCCCTTGCCACCATCACCCTCGGCTTGTTCATCAGGGACAATCTGACCATTTTTATCATACACATTTACATTTCATACAAACTTCCATAATTTCTTTTGATTGTGTAAAGCTACTTTGCGACAATGACAACTGTTAAAAGATACAAATAAAATAAAATTCACTTGAATTGAATTTATATGTTCAATTGGCTTTCCCTGTAAAGGTTTTGCACTGTATGTAGTTTTTGTATCATACTTCTGTATTGTTCTTTGTTGCACCAGAGTTATGGATAAACAACATTTCATGGCATTTTATTATAATGAGTAACACTGGATCTGTGGGCAGTCACTTGGAACTTTAAAGTAAAGACCCTGAGAACTCTGTGTTGTTGCAGTTAGGAACGTAATTTAATTGCATTTTGTCTCAGTAAATATTTAGCAATAAACCATCATTCAGTTGAAAATAAAATCCACATATTCAGCATGGCATTCTAAAGCTGTGTGACAGAGAAGTCAGAAATCTCTCCCTGCAGGACAGACTGTAATGGTACAAGCCAACACTCCACACTAGGGGCTGCATGAAATCTGTAGTCGATGGCAGAGGTCCTATAATAAAATAGAAACATGGCATTTAAGAGCATGTATATAAAATGTAAAAAATATGTAGAATTGCTCTATTTGCTTACCTGGATGACACAACTTCCTGGTTGTGGATTTTTAGCTTTGATTCTGAGAGCTCTTCATACCGAAATTCCTTTTTTCCTTAAATTCCAGAAAAAAAATAAAAAATAAAATCTTGAGTCACTGTTAGTCAATATTTTATGCTTAATTAAACAAGCTGCTAATCATGGCTATGTACATCTTCTTATATTTAACTTCATTAACTAATGCTCTAATTTACTAATGTTCTTTAACAGTCATATGCAATTGGGTTCTGCCAAAATCCTGTGATTCGGGATAACTATTCAGCCTGTCTCGGGTGCACTTCAGTGACAATCTTTGTCATGAATACAAAAAGGAATTTTGCACTACCTTACCATTACTCTTGATTTAAACACATTTAAACACTTGATTCAAGAATGATGTGTTTTAAAATTGACTTTGCTTTTGTGTTGTCTTTTACCCAGAATGCCTTTGGTGTTAGCATTTTTTGGTTGTTGATGAATAACAGGCCACAGCAACACATCCCCAGGTTTTCTATGAAGGAGGAAAACAACACGTACACTTCCCATGGTGACGTCTAATTCATTCCTTCTTAGAAATATTGACACACTGTGGAATGACAAAATGATCAGTTAGTTAAGTATGCCATGTCTAGCACTCAGTAAGATCTTAATGGTGTTTCGTAATAATGAAAACCACGTACTGTACACTTTTAAAGGGAAAAACAACACAGGTATCCTCCCCCTGTTATATAGTGTGTGCACTCGCCTTCACAGGGCTATATTTCTAATGGCTCAGACAGGGACTAGTGAATCCGTTTAAGCGAACTACCAAGTTAGATAGAGGAGTAACTGAGTAATGGCTGCTGTAAGTACTAAAATATATTTGTGACGTATGTTCTCTTTTTTTCTTTTCTTTTTTTTTCCATATTATGAGCCATTGATGTTTGGGACTTGCCACCAGCGCATTCAAAAACGATGAGAAGTTACCTGCTAACTATAGAGGAAGGAAACAATTGGACATTACATGGAATGCATAATGAATGCATGAAAGCATTGCGTGTGGTAAGTCATTTAAATGTGCACAGCTAGCAAAATCACATCAGCAGAAGTATGCCTACTATTTCCAACACATTAGATGATTCTCCTATGTCCAGACTGTCGACATATTGCTTGAAAGCACACATTGAGGTAGCTTCATATCGGACTGGTGTTCAGTACCAAAATCACTGCCTGTGCTGATTATCAAGCATGCTTTTTCAGCAGGTGGTGTAAATGTGTAATACTTCCATGGTTAGAGATTTAATCCTGGACTTCCAGATGTTTTGTTACTTTTTTGTGACGTTTTGACATTACAAGCTAGCACATTTATATTCTGTCCTTACCTGTCTGTTTCCAGGCTGCTGGGCTCTGTCTGCCCCCATACAAACTCCACACTCTTCCCTTGATCAGAGTAGACACTTGTGGCAGTGCTCACATTTAGCGTCGCTGTTTTATAATGAATAACAACTAGCTGGAAAGCTTTATCTGAAAGTTGTCCATTTATAGAGATGTCTATGGAGAAACAAAATGAGAGAGAATGACCAGTGGAAATAACATACACTGTGTCCTAAATTGTCCTCAAGATCATTGCAGTGGGCTTTTAGTATCATAAATGCTTTATTAATTGTGGCTTTATTAATTCGCATTCTTATTTTGTGACAATCTATTTACATTATGTACATTTTGGGACGTTTTTGAAAACAAAAAGGTTCTATCTACTAAATCAAATGGAATGTGTCAACCCAGCAAGAGCATACTGTATGACATCAAACTTTAAATATAGAATGTTCAATGTTTAATCTAAAAAGAATGTGGATATTGAAAAAAGTTTTGGATACTGACTTCAACTCAATTTGATTTGTTTAGCGCTTTTAACAATTGTCATTGTTGCAAAGCGCCTTTACAGAATCAAAAGACAGAATTAAAAGACAGTTATGGAAATGTGTGTAAAATGTGAATAAATATGTATGAACCAAAATTATCAGATTGTCGCTGATATACAAGTGCAGGTTTAACATGTGGCAAGGATGACCTCCCTGAGATAGCAATAGAAATAAACCTTGGAAGGCACCAGACTTAACACTGAACCCATCCTCATGTGGATATGATCTCAATCCTTTTTTACTTTATTACATCCAGGACAATGTTTAATATGTTTTTATATCTAGACAACTTTTAGATGTTAAATTAATCATGTCCAGGCCCTAGATGTGGATGCAATTTTACAGTAGTAGCTTATTAGGTTGTAAGCAGTAAGCATAATTTTTGTTTATTTTTGGCTGAGCATCCCCCTGTATTCTAGTCACATTTTCTTTGGTTGAGGGGAAAAACTGTCCAAGACTAAAAGAGAGAGAAATTTCTGAAAGGTTGTAGATCCTGAACTCCCTCTAACCAAACTGCTTACATATGCCACTTCAGTGCACCTAAACATTACGCCAACACACATTATGTAACATTTGTAATCTGCTCATTGCACACATTCACAGTTTTATTTGTTTTATGCCTATAGTTCATTGTTTTCAAATACTATTAAGCTTAATTATTGTTATTGATTTCTGCTGGACTTCAATAATTTTGGGGTTAACCACTCAGCATTTCTCTACCTGCTGTACCCTTTATGTTTGTATATGACAGATAAAACCTTGAAAGCTTCCAAATCTTTAAATTACTCACCCGATGAGTTGTCTAAGAGGAGGCGGAGCTTCTGGTCTCCAGGTGTGTCATAACAGATCTGTTTTGGCTGAGCAGAGATTAAGAACCTCACACTACTCACTGAGTGTGCATGTGTGTGTGTGTGAAAGAGAGAGAGAGAGAAAGAGTAAAGACCAACAACATCCTGCAAACTGATGGAATGAGAGTAAGATGCAACAAATTTTGATTTTCGAATTTCTTTAATAGTACCTTTAGGCTTGGAAATGGAATCTATTTTCATTAGTCTGAGCCTGGATGGTCGTCTTTGTCATTTTGAAGGCATAGATAGTCGTTGATTTTTTTGTCTTCTTTGATATCCTAATGGTATGTAACAGGCAAAAAACATGGAAATATTAATGTATTGCTGAAAGAAATTTTACGAACTTTTACCAACAGCAAAAGCAAAACATGAATCATTGCATGATTTTAAATTTAAATTTTTAAAACTTTTTTATTCTTTACTGCAGACCCAATATAGGCATAGTGCATAACACACTGCAGATTCTCATATACGTAACACAAAGCTAAAGCATATTATACATATAAATATGCTGCACATACCTGATTCCTTCAATGGAGGAATAAGGTACCTCACACCTCTGTCCTGGTAGTCTTCAACAATAAAAAGAAAGCAATTTTTTTTTTAGATAAGTGTCAATATGTCTATAAAGTGTCTAGAATGTGTACAATTCAACTGAAAAATCCAACAGATTTTTTGGAAGAGGGAAAAAGAAAAAATTCTATTTTGCAAATGTAGGTGCATAACTGTGCACACCATCTGATATTAGAGGATTTGTTCACATTTAAACTTATGTTAAATAGCTGTCAGGACACGCTTGGCACTATTTAAAGTGATTCCGATTAACCCCAATTATACAGCATTCAGTTCTGAGAATGTAATCAGGTTGGACAAAAGGCATTCCATGACTGATGATAATAGACATTATCATCACTAGGATTACCCGCCAAACCCACATTCAAAACCAGTCACAGAAGCACTTTCAGCAAGAAAATACACCTGATAATATGTCATCTTAAACAACACTATGTTAAATAAACATAATCTGTTGAAAATAAAATGGTGTGTGTGGGACAGTTGTATAAAAGCATTCACATTCAGGGTCATGCTGTTGTACTGAATATTATCATGGCTGAGATGCCTTTGGCACTGGGGCTTCGCCCCTTATGCCTATGATTGTGTACAAACCATGCTGATATTCAGTACAACAGCATGACCTTGAGTATTTGTATTGCTTAAATAGGATTCAGCTGTTCTAGTAGGTTTTTCCTTAGATGCCTCTTACGGCAAAAGCCTTGCCAAGAGCTTACAAAGCATTAAAGGGATCTTATTGTTGAAGGGTATAAAATCATTTGCAAGGCTTTAAATATATCATGGAACACAGTGAAGACAGTCAGCAACAAATGGGGAAAATATGGCACAACAGGGACATTAGCAAGCACCTGGCCACCCCCCCCCAAATTTTATGAAAAGACAAGTAGAAAACTGGCCAAGACCGCAACAGCAATATTAAATGATTAGCAGGAATTTCTTTCAAGTACTGGTTATGAATTATCTGAGAACAATCTTTAACGCATCTGCATTTGAGAGTTGTGTACAGGAGATTTGGAGAACTTTTGTAAGGAAGAGTCATGTTGATAGACTCCTACCCAAAAAGACTGAGTGCAGTAATCGAAACTGATTGCCCTGTTCATTCCTGACAGGGGAAAATGCTGAGGATGCAGAGCTGGAACACAGCACAAAACAAAAGGGAGAAAATACAAACTTTTAAAAAATTTGAAACGTAAGTTGCTACCAAACAAAATGGATGAATTCTGTGCGCTGACTAAGACACGGGGAACATCATGGCAAGGCTTGATCTATGGCTGCATGATCTAATACCGGACTCAAAGTCCACCATCACCAGTTTTCAGACGGTATGGCCCAACAGAGACTGCAGGCTGAGCGGTAGGAAAGGATGGGATTTGCAGTGTTTTAACAACCGTTGGTTCAATCCCAGTCTTATTACTATCAAAGAAAGTAACTGTAGCCCAAATATTGAACTGTTAGCTGTGAGTTTGTGACCTTATTATTTGCTCACATGAGTTTACGTCGGGTAATATTATCGCTGTTTGTTTCACCAACCGCAGCTTTATTATAAATGTAATAAATCATTTAAAAATCTATTTTGAAGTTAATGTGGACATACATGAATCGGCACACTGACTCACAATTCCTAAATGAATAGCTTTTTCTCCCCAATCTTAAATGTTAAGATGTCGAGTCTAGTTTGCAAAAATAAATAAATAAAATGAATATAAGATAACTTAGGCATAAATTTGTTGTGAAAAGTACTGGGCATAAACGAATCTCTGTTTTCTGTGCATAATGCCCCCCTTCCACTGAGTCGAATTTGCTACTTCTTGGAGCTCCTTAATGATTCCTTACAGACTCTTTTACGCTCAGTGAGAATTCTCTTGTTTTTGTTGTTATCCTCCCGATACTATGTATAGGAAATTTGGAATATGTTAAAAAATTTCAGCTGCCCACTCTTGACATTAATGCTTCAGTAACACCTTGGTATCATTTCTTAAGCGCCATTAGCGCCATACATTTTTTGGTGCATTTATGGAGTCATTATTGTTTTTCCCTCGTTCGCCTCCTTACCTGTTCGGCAGCCAAAAATTCTTGTGCTAAATGTAGATGGCAGTACAGTGGAACCTTGGATTGCAAGTTACTTGGTCTGTAAGCAAAATTTTTAAATAATTTTTAACTTGATGAACGAGTGAGGTCTTGATATACAAGTAGTATATATGCGCTTTGTCTGCCGAGCGTCACATGATCACAACTGAGCCAATAGTTTTTCTCTCTCTCATACTTGTAGTACAAGTTGTCCTACACAGTAGCCCACTCCCTCCTCCTCTCCACTCTTGTCTTACTTCAGCTTCACACACACACACACACGTATGCACGCACAAATGCACACAAACGGAAACTGCTCTTTTCAAAGGTAAAGTGCAGGTTAATTCGATTCATTTTTACTCTACATTTTGTATTAATTATGTTCATATGAATATTTTTGGGTTGTGGAATGAATCGTCGGAGTTTCCATTGTTTCTTTTTTGGAAAGTCACTTTGATATATGATTGCATTGATATACAAACACGTTTCTGGAACAAATTATGCTCACAATCCAAGGTTTAACAATAATGAAAAATGAAAAAATTAACAGAGTGATATTTTAAGGAAATAGTTCTGATTGAACACGATTGAACGATATATTACATGTTGAAGTTTGATCCACAATAGAACAGTTTTAAATGTCATAAATCTAAAATGTCATAAATTCCTAATAAAGTCTGATGACAAATTTACCATATATGTATATTCTAAAATATGTGGCAAAGCTGACAACCTTTCAGAAAAGCTTGCAGAAAATAAAGCATATGGTTTTGTGTGCACACGCATGCGATGCCCCCACCACGCACACACCGTACCTAACCGTGCATGGCTCAGGTTCTGTATAATCTAGAAGGACAAAGAAAATTACAACATCTGCATTGAGTTTAATCAAACACAAAACACTGCATCACTATTTACATTCACAAGAACATTTAAGGTCTAACACACTTGATTAAGAGAGAATCTAACAAAACACACGCAATATGTGTCACGGTTCCTGCATACACTTGTACTGCAGAAGCCCAGAATCAAGTCACAAAACAAAAAGCAAAGGTAATAATAATTTTGAAAAATAATAATGATAGTATTATTAGTAAATAATAATGAATATATTTATTAACCTTCGAGTGTCTTATGAATACAAAAAATGCTACAGTACATGATTAAACTCAATGCAAATATTTTAATGTCACTGTAAATACTGACATGTATTTCTCTCTTTAGATAATACTGTCATTGCCCTTACTGTTTAATTCTTCAACTAGTTCACGGTATTATCAATTTCTCAATTATTTAGGGCTTGGTATAACATTGTTAAATTCTAGTGTACTGTTTAGTACAAAATGTCTGGTTCATTCTAAATAAATCTCTTGTAGTTTTAATAAAGCATGTTAATTGCATAAACTATACTTGTGCACTGATGGTCAGTAGTTTTGAAGAATGAACATTCAGGACTGGGACAATTTGTTTTGTCAAGTGCTTGATAAAATGTCATAAGACAATTTGTGAAAAAAACAATTTGTTAAGACAATTTGTTACTACCTTTTTGTATAGAACATAATCCACTACATATACTACATAATTAACTTACCTTCAAAGTAATTGGCATCTGTAAAACAAGCATAAAATTAATGCATTTCTCCATAAGGAATTATAAATTAGTAAAAATAATCTGTTCATTTAAGATTGATAAGTGGCATGTTTACTTATCCCATCATAATCAAACATGCCCTGTGCAGGCCCTTGCCCAGAGCGTGGTCGTACTCCTAGACCTGGGTTACCCCTGGGAGGTCCGGTACCTTGGATAAAACATAAAAAAAACGCTTAAAAGGCAAAATTAGCAAGCAAAAAATGTCCCATAGACTAACACTATCTTGTTGTTCCAGGGAGAATAAAAATGTGCAGTGTATGCATCAATGTAAAGTCTGCATTAATGATTATTTTGTGAGAATAATGTTAAGTTCATTTACACTTAATCTTTAAAGTAACAGGATAATGAATGTTCGATTGCATCAAGAAAGCACAATTCTTTGCCTTTTTGCTACATTTTATTTTATTCCTCCTTTACATACCTAATGTAAGATATTAAAGTAACCTGAGACACAAATGTAGTGTGTTATCAAAACACCATGAGATGACATTTTAAAAAGCAGACAAATGTTCCCCGTGAACCACAAATATTTAAAAATAGAGTGCTTTTAATGCAGTATATTCAAATAATCTGTAGCCTAGATTATTCATCCTCCTACCTTTTCCTCTATTGTTTGATATTAACTGCACCGGGCCTTCGGGAACAAAAGAAAATCAGATAATACAATGGAACCTTGGATTACGAGCATGATTCATTCCGGAAGCGGCTCGTATTTCAAAACACCCGTAAATAAAATTTCCCCATAAGAAATAATGTAAACTCAGATTACTCGTTCCACAGCCCAAAAAAATTAAAACCCCAAAATAATTAATACAAAGTATAAAGTAAAAATAAAACAAATTAACCTGCACTAAAATTAAAATAAAATTAAATTTAGGATTAAATTAAATCCTGACAGATAAGTGTTTCCTTTCATGTATGCAGGCGCTGTGTATGTGTGTTTGTGTGTGAAGCTAAAGTAAGAGGAGAGGAGGAATCAGACCCCCCTCTTCCTCTTTTCGTCTTACACGGTGACTCCTCCTCCTCTCTTATTTAAGTTTCACATACAGTACACACACATTAACAGAAAACTGTTTTTATTGGAAAAATTTACAAGGAACATCGCTACTAACACTCACGTGAGCGCATACTAACGGAATCAATGCTGTAAAGTAAAAATAATAATAATTAAAACAAATTAACCTGCACTTTACCTTTGAAAAGAATTGCGACAGAGCAGTGTTTCCGTTAGAGAGAAAAAGAGTGTGTGTGTGTGTGTGTGTGTGAAGGCGGGTGTGTGTTTGTATGTGAATCTTTGCTCGTCTTGCGGAACACTCGCAAACCGCGTAACTCACAATCTGAGGTTCCACTGTACTTAGTATACTTATTGCTGAGTAATTGTAAGTAGTTGTTTTTACCAGTGCCTCTACTTATTAATTTATAATTGAAATATATTTAAAATATACTGTATAGTTGGAATAATTCAAAAGAAGCTGATTGATGCTGTTATAGCAGTACAAATAACTAACGTGAGAAATAAACAAGACAGTCGTAAACAAAATAAATGAAATATTTGTCATTATTTTTTCCCATTACACACTTTCTTTTGTGCCACTGGGAGCCACTTAAAATTTTACCAGCTGTTCACTAAAAAATCTAAAATTAAGGTAAAAAATCCACTTATATAAAATATACAAATTAAACAAAAATAAAAATGTCATGGTAAAAATTGGTATGCTTATGTTAGACTCATAAAATATAGTTACTGTAAGTATAATAATAACTGTATTTTCAAACATACTGTAAACATATAGAAGCTAAATGAGGCAGATTATTGAGTGTAACCTTTAAATTAAATAAAGAAGAACATGAAAACCTATTGAAAAATTGGCTTGCTTGATGATTTTCAATATCCACTGGGTTTCTAACTAACATGCTACGTATCCTGTATACTTACTCCGATGAACTGTGCGTGGCTCTTCCCCTTCTTTGGGTTTGTGGGCGACCTGTGTCTCATTTTCTTGTGGCTTAGTGACGACCATGGAGGTGAGTGGAGTCACAAATTCATATTTGAGAGAGAGATCCAGA
>JAOVVB010076235.1:0-13809 GCA_028570985.1 Heterobranchus longifilis
AAGAGCAAGCAGGGAAAGCTAGGGAGAGGAGAGGAGGAGAAATGCGTCCGCCCTCTTCAAGAGCCAGAGAAGAAGGTTGGCATTTGGCATGCTTGGTCCTGTCTGATCTAACCGGATTCTTTTTGATCTCTATCGCCCTTTTGAGAGTTCTCGGTCTAGAAGTGAGTCACTCCCCGCCAGTTTCCCTGCCTCCTCCCAGCACCTCGCCTTCTGCCGTCACCACCCGTGGCCTATTTTCATTCTGCGGAAATGATCATAAAATGACTGCTTTACATTAGCTACGTCCCTTTGTAGCGCTTATGGATGAACGGTATCTTTTTGTGGCTCAGTCTTAAGCCTCGAGCCAACATAAGAAGCAGTTGGTGTTTGGGTATGTTCTTTATTGCTTCTAAGCCTGCTTCTATCATTTGCTTGTGTAATTCTTTAAGAATGTGCAGTTTAGTGGTGGATTAAAAATTTCCCTGAACCATTTGTTAAGGTCATAGACTGTATAAAAAGAAAAGGACAGAGTAAGAGCAATGTCACCCATTGGTTTGTGGACTCCAGTTTTGAAGCCTTGAGTTTGGTCACTTCCTGATCGCCATCTTGCGCTTTTGCAACTTGACGTTACGTTACCAGGTCAAGGGGCAGGAGAGATGACTTAGTGCGGCGCGGCACCATTGAAATGTCACCACGCACGCTAAGCTGAGCTAACTGCTAATGAGGGAAAGTTTGCAGATTTTGAACCAGCTGATGCGAATCCTCCGGTGTATTTTTAACAGCGGGGGGAGCGGGGAGCTTCAGACACTCATGCCGGTCACTGCAGTGACATGAGACTGTTGAAAATCAGCAAACTTTACCTTAATCCAAACTAACGTTGCCTCTACAGCAGTACTTTGCTTAGCTTACATTACATAGCTCCAGACACTTGTATTATTCATAAACATAGTGATTATCTTACTGTGGTAACCTCTATGGGTAACTTAAATCACAATAGCATGTAGCTAATGCTACGTAGCCGTAGCTACACGTTATGTTACATTGCGGCTCGGCTAATGTAAACGCTCACTGCAGGAGTGTCTGCCTTGATGACCATATTTAGAAACCCGGCACGGATTGAAATCAGAGGGTTTCGCTCACAGGGATAACGTTTATATATGTTTACTGCATTATTTGAAACTTCGGCCATGTTTAATATGAACATCTGACATTGTAATGTTATATATGTGACAGAAAATAAGGAAAAGCTTAATAGGTCTCCTTTAATATAAAGTGTCACCCACTTCCGCAGTGGCTCACGGGTCCCTCTGGAATCACATAAAGGGCATTATACAACTTTTTTCACATATTCAGTAGTACTCCCCAAGACCTTTTACTTTCCTGAGGACTATTGGCTGGCACCGGCTTTGTCTCCCTTTCTGAGAATTACACATCTTTTCACATATGGGAGCTGATAAGAAGGGTGTGAGTGGCCATCCCCAGTGGTGTCGGGGATCTTATCTGCAGGGACAGGCATCATTGACAAATGCTCGAAAAACAATTGCAAAGCCTCTGGGGCCCCCCACTATCTAAAAAACAGAGATGGTGCAGATAAACATGTGCAGCATTGAAGCATATTGCTGAAGGACGTTTTCAGTAGTTGGACCTCAACAGCTAGTTCTGTACCTGCATCCGAATCACATATTTTTAAAACGTTTAGTATGGAGGAAAAACCACAGAGAAAGGCTGTCCAAAGGCATGACAGCAGACTAAAAGCTCAGAAGGTGCTTCGACCTATAGGCCTAGTTGTGCGCGAGTTTGAGCCGGCAGACCAACCGGAGGTACAGCGGATCTATAATGAAGGGGTGACGGAGATGATAACGGATACTGCTTTCAGAGGCTTGAGACATCATCCTGAGAGTCTCCTGCTGTATGCTGCCATGACAGGTAGGATTACTACATAAACTACACATTTCTGTGATTGCTCAGTCCAGTCGCCAGAATAAAATGTTGGCATTGTACGTTTCTCAGGGCGCCTACGCAGTATAGAAAAGTATGGAATTTGATTTTTAGTAATTTCCAGGTCTGGATCAGTATGGAAAAAAGAAAATGGAGTATTGAAAATTTTCCCTCGTCAATAGTATTGCAATATTACGGTTATTGTGACAGCTGTGAAAATTTAATTTTGAGTTTACTTCCTCTTTGAGCAGAGATGTTTGACAGAGCAGAGTGTGGACTGAACAGACACAATGGGTAAATGTTTTCAGAGGGCTGGTTTGACAATCCCAAATATAAAGTCTGTTTGGCGAAGGATTCCAAATGGGAAGAGAAAGCTAGATGCAGACTTTGTGTAAAAGTGTAAAATCAAACGAAACGTAACCTGGCCGTGTCGGCTGCCAAGCAACAGACCTCTGTTCGAGACCAACAAAACCGGGTGTTTTTTTAACAAGAGTTTGGGACAATAACAGATTAATTATGTAACTTTGCGTAACATCCTTATTTTAACCCGCACCACAATGTTTCTCCTAAACTTAACACCTCGTTTTGTTGCCTAAACTTAAGTTGATTGAATTCACAAAACTGCGACCACAGGGAAGCATCATAGTTTGGCAAGTAAAAGTGACTGAGGGAAAAGTGCTATTTATATGCTTTATGAGTTCACATTAATGTATGCTACACACGAAACACACAAACGTAACATATCCGTGGTTTGCAGAACTGTACAATGCCAACATTTATTCTGGTGATTGGGTTGAATTGCTTCTGCAGTTTGGATAAATATGTATAGCAAGCACACTGATTAGGAGCCTAGAGACTGTATTTTCTTTTCAAGACACGTCTTAAAAACGTTTTTTATATCTCTATATATTTTTAGTTTTATATATATCTTTCCATATATGTTTTCTTTATTGGTGAAACCATGTGACAAAAAGAAAAGATATATATACGTATACATAGAAGATAGACATTAAGAACATACATACAAAGCGGTTATGATAATGTACATGTGATAATATGATGAAAATCTGAGAGCATAGATTAGATTTATATTAGGTGTGTGTTATTAATGGTTATTAATACTTATGTTACTGTAGTTTATAATGTAATGTTTAAATACATATTACATTGTGTTTGTTTTTTGCTTTCTGTTGTATTGTTATTGTGTTGCCACACTTCATTCTGCTGCCACAGAGAAAGATAGAAGCTTCATATTTTGTTCACGTTCATACATCTTATCCATCTCTTTTCTCCGGCAGTCGTCTGTTTTGTCATCACCATGTGTTGGTGGGTGATAGGACTCCTCCCTGTAATTGTTGTGTGTGGGCGCTACTTGTACAGCAGACGTGTGATCCATGGTTACCTGGAGCAAGCCTTGAGCAGTGACATGGGAGACATCCAGGGCTTTTACATGGAATCACCAGGTATAGATGGATTATATTGTATCATTTAAATTGCACATGTAGTATGTTCTGAAACATGATCTGCTCCTACTGTTTCTCTTTCTGTTTCTCCAGGCCACATGCCACGGCATCAAGGACATACGTTAAAAACACCATTTTTATTTCACTTAAATAGACGAATCCATTTCTAAAAGCAAGAATGCCTTTTTAATAAACAGTGTAACACCGATAGAGATACAAAAAACATTTTTATCAAATAAATAATGTATTTGTAATTCATATTATTAGAAAAACATACCATCAGTAAGCTACAATCATTGAAGTCCTCATCGTTGCACAAAATATTCCGGTTTTTGCCCTCATTCCAAAAAATATTCCAGCTCATCTGTTTACATGGCTAATGAAAATGAATATTCCTCTAATATTCCAGTTTACATGCAGCCGTGCAAAATATGTTTTTTTACAAAGTTTTCCACCTGTGGAGGACTTCTCGGACCGCACCTCGCTGCTTCCCGAGACCGTGCGCTCTCTCTCCCTGCAGGGAGGGACGGGACCCTGCTCCTGACTGGCAGACTGCCCACGGGGCGTCAGGGGTCTGCGTCGATGTCCGACAAGAAATGTGGGCTTTTCTTTGTGCATGCATCTCTACCCCAGCCTTGTAAACTGTTGCTTTGTGTACAATAACCATAGCAATGCCCAGAGCTGACAGTAAAAAGGCAAGCCTGGCCGTAACCTGCGGTAAAACCCCCAATTGAGACGCATATTTTGAATGTGCTGTTTACATGTTCAAAGAATGCTCCTGAAACCAGAATAATACCAGCATATCCCACATGTCTTAATCGGAAAATGCTATATTCGGAAAACTGCCTTTTTCGGAATATCCAAACGGAATATGCTGTTTACATGATCTGTATCAAATTCAGAATTTTGTCGTATTCAGAATAACAGTGGAATATTAGGTATCTCTTGCTGCTGTGACTGTGTGAAAATCTTGATCAAGACTTGAATGAATTACGTTTTCAACTGAATGCTTTTCCTTTTTTCACATCCTTTCTTCATCATGGTCCTCCGCCTCAGACAACTGTCTGTGGGTCGCAGAGCAGGAGGGCAGAGTGGTGGGTCTGGTAGCGGCAGTCGGCCAGCGTAAGGCAGGAAGTGCTGTCATGTTGCAGCGGATGTCTGTTGACCGGAGCTGTCGGCAGTGTGGAGTTGCTGCGGCGCTGGGACGAAAGCTTCTGGAGTTTGCCGTCACTCACGGATACTCCTCTGTTTTCCTGGGAACCACAGCGTACACGCCCGCCGCCCACCGGCTCTACCAACACCTGGGCTTCCGCTGCGTGGGGGTCACCAACGGGCATGCCACACCTGGTGCGAGATCGTCCTTACTGGAACTAATTTTCTACAGGGTCCGGCATCATCACTACCATCTCGATGTGCAAGATATCAAGATCCATTCAAATGGACAGCACTGACTTGAATTTCTAAGACCGTCTACACCGGAAGAATGGCAGCATCAGTCTCTCGTGACCACGTGAATAATGAATCCTTTCTCAAGACGGAGTAGCGTGTTGAAGCGCCACTGAACCTGTTAGGGCGTGAGGAGTTCAGCCTGGCTGGCTCTGACTATACAGACAGCAGTTTACCTGTGTCTCATAGCAACAGTCAACTATGGTTTCTGTTAACCATGACAACGATCTTCCTTTCCTTTAAGCAAGTCGTTTTAGTTAGCTAAACTTAAGGGGAGACGCTGCAGGTGAATAGGGTAAAATGTTTTCAATGATATATATATATATATATATATATATATATATATATATCACCATGGAATTTCCCCAGTTGATTACTTACATTAAGGCTGGGTCGCATCAAAAATGTTTCATTTAATCTAAGATTAAAGAGCAAAACTAGGTTTAAAATGTGCAAATCCAGATTTAAAATAAAGTGGAGCTCTGTTGCAAAATTTCGAATTAAAAGTGACAGCCCTATAAGTCATATGGCTCAGAAGGAATTGAAGCAGAAAAGTATTGTGAGACAAAACATAGCCTATTGTGAGGTAACGCAAAACATATTGCGGTAACTCAAAGGTTGTCCTCCAACTTTATGCTTAAAGTTGGTGGAGTGCCCCTTTTAAAGAAGTGACTAATTTTCATGGATTTGCTCATATTCATAAAGCCCTCCAGGCTTTCTATTTGAAGCCTTGAACTCTGTTATCGATCAGTGCAACATTCAAATGAACCGCGAAACGTTTGTCTCTGGGTGAACTCTCTGTAAACTCCATGGAGTGGTCATCTCATGATTCTCTGTCCGAGGCTCTTTTTCAGATATCAACTGATCTTGAAAACACAACTGCTCTTATGAGATAACAGAAGGGTGTCGCAGTCAATCCCAGCTCTGTCAGGACTCCTCACTTCCTCTTAGTTTCTCTTCAGTTTGGCTTACTCAGCAGCTGGGAGCAATTGTCATCACATATTTCTGTCTATTAGTAGTATTTTATTAAGGTACCGTGCAGATGTCCTCATAAAAATAAGAAAATTACCATTAAAGCTGTTATATTACTCTATTCAAAGCCACCAGACCTTTGTGCCATGTCATTCTCTGCCTGCCTACCATTCATAATCAGTGTGTGCATGTGCAGTGTTGGGCAAGCTACTTGTAAAATGTAGTGAGCTAAGCTACAAGATACTCCACATCAAATGACGCTTCACTACACTGAAGCTAGCACCCAGTGAAATGTAGCAAGCTAAGCTACACAAACATCGAAGCTACTTTTTTCCCCTTTTTTTTAAACACTGAACCAACTTCATTCCAAGTCAATACTATCTTAGCTATCTTATGTTTCTCTTGCCTCTATTCTAGTTTTGGATTTTCTATTACTTTTTTTATATTTGAGTTAGTCTATTTAGTTTTGAGTCACTGTCAATCTCAATGCAAAACTAGTGTATGCAAATTAACACAACTATTCATCAGCATGCAAGGTCATTGATTAATACCATGCTGTGCAAAAGAAAAGGGTGCGACCAAATTATGTGCTGGTGCGACCAACTGAGAAAGTGGAAAAGTTAGTGTAGAGCCCTGTATACTATGACTTTTTTCGACAAACTATACTTTTCCACTTTGTTTGACATACTACAGTATACTATGACGTTTGTTTCCCCAGTTTTTCCGACATACTCTAATATGACTTTTGTTGACATACTATACTATGACCTTTTTCTCACTTTTTTGACATACTATATTATGACTTTCTTCGACATATGTACAATACTATAACGTTTTTTTTTAACGTACTATACTGTGATGTTTTTTTCCACTTTTTTGACATACTATACTGTGACATTTTTCTCACTGTTTTTTGACATATTCTATGACTTTTTGACACACTACTATGACATTTTTTTCCACTTTTTCGACATACTATAGTATGACTTTTTTCAACATACTATACTGTGATGTTTTTCTCACTTTTTTGACATGGTATGCACACTTTTCGACATACTATACTAAGACATAGACATTCGAGATACTCTACTATGACCTTTTTTGACAACTATACTATGACGTTTTCACTTTTTTTGACATGCTATTTCAACTTTTATTGAAATACTATACATACATTTTCCCCCCACTTTTTTCAACATGCTATACTATGACTTTTCTATAATATGACCTTTTTTCCACTTTGTTTGACATACTATACTATGTTTTTTCCACTTTTTTAGACATACTATTCTATGACGTTATTTTTTTTCACTTTCTTCAACATACTATACTGTGATTTTTTTCGACATAGTATACTAAAACGTTTTTTCGTACAATACTATACCTTTTTTTTCTACATATACTATGACGTTCCCCCCCCCCTTTTTTTTTTTTTTTAAACATACTATGACGTTTTCTCCACTTTTTTTTTTTTACATACTATACTGACATTTTTCTTTCCACTTTTCAACATAGTATACTGTGACGTTTTTCTAATTTCTTTCAGCATAGTATACACTGACATTTTTTTCAACATAGAATATTAAGCGTTTTTGCACTTTTTTGACATACTGTACTATGATATTGTTTTCACTTTTTTGACATACTATATTATACTATGACGTTTTTCAACTTTTATTGAAATACTATACTGACTTTTTTCGACATACTATACTATGTTTTTTTTTCACTTTTTTCGACATACATACAATACTATAAAAACATTTTGACATACTATAATGACATTTTCCACTTTTTTCTACATACTATACCATGACATTTTTTTCAACATGCTATACCAGAGGTGGGCAATTATTTCCCATGGGGGGCGCCATATGAGAAATTGATCAGCCTGCCATGGGCCGGACACAAATGTTACTCACTGTGAGGAATTAAGTCTCTGATGAGCATGAACGAGGGCATCAAAGTCAGGTGTAGTCTTGGATGTTGCGATGTGCAGTCGGCTACAGCTGAAAGGTGGATCATCTGTAAGAGAGGGCCCAAAATTTTACACAAGTTTTACAGTGTGGAATGCATACCGGATACGGGTTGCGATGACAGTAGCAGCAACAGTAGAAGCAACAGTATAAGAAGGCAAAGATACAATTTGTTATCATTACCAGTGAACACAGCACTGATCCATTGCAGAATAAAGGCCCAATAACAGTTTCATGGTAAGCAAAATTATATTGACTGTTTTTGTTATATTTTAATTGCAGTTTTTCTCATAATGGCCTTAGAGGCCACACAGAACCTTTCAGTGGGCCACATCCGGCTCTCTGGCCGCAATTTGCCCAGGTCTGTACTATACTATGACGTTTTTTAACTTCTTTTGAACATACTATACATGACGTTCTTTCCACTTTCACCGACAAACTATACTATGACGTTTGTTTCACTTTCTTTCAAGATGCTATACTATTTTTTTTTTTGTAAATTTTTTTCAGGTCATATCCCCCGTCTACAGACAGATCAGGGTGTGTACATGCACACACTGTCTGGCCTTTTTAAAGCAGAAAGTTAGATCAATTTCAGACTGATGTCTTTATGACGTTTTTCTCACATTTTTTCAACATACTATAATACAACTTTTTTTGACAAACTGTACTATGATGTTTTTTCTCTTTTTTCGACATACTATGCAATGACTTTTTTTCAACATACTATACCATTAAATTTTTCCACTTTTTTCGACATACTATTCATAGTTTTATCCTATGACATTTTTCCACTTTTTCGATATACTATGCTATGAGTTTTGCAGGGGCGGATTTAGTAATTTTGGGGCCCAATGCGAACACAGGAATGGGGCCCTCCGCATCCGTTGTTCTCCCCCTTTTTCAATCCTTATTTATCTAAGAAAGTCCTACTTACAGAACTAACAAAACAAAACATTCAATTTAACAAAGGCACCCACTGTAAAATCGTATTTTCATCAACAATATGATCTCTGTACAATAAGATTGTAGTTTATTGATCAGTTACATAGAAGAACTGTCATTGGTTGTCATCATTTACCTTGATTTTCCAGCAGTTTCTCTGATATAAGTTGATTATGATATTTTTGTCTTCTATCTTCTGTCATTAAGTGAGAAGAAGAGAACACACAAGCCAATAAGAGGTTAATTATGGAAACACAAAAATCATAAATATAATATTCTGTTAAAATGTCATCATTTACCTTGATTTTTCCAGCAGCTTCTCTGACAGAAGTTGATTATGGTGTTTTGTCTTCTATATGTTCTGTTATCTTCTCTAGTACAATCACACTTTATTTATCGTCATGAATAATATATTTTTATTACTACTAAACCTAACAGTTTCCTTTTATTTTCTTGTTTTTGACAAAAAGTAAACATTCAGAGAGCCTCTGTATTATTTATATATATATATATATATATATATATATAGTTATATTTATTTTAAGTTATTCATTAATGTTAAGAGCATTTTCCATTCACTTCCACTTTACAATTAAAATTACATTTAGACTAAAAGATGGTCGTTAGCACATTTCTTAGAGAGTTCAGTTTAATTCTACTGTGTGCAGAGTTTTGCATGCATGTCTGCACAGTGTTATATTTTCACTGCTCACTGTCAGTAATTATTGTACAGTAACTATTGGCAATGTCATATCTTTTCACGAGGCCCAAAATCCGTGGCGGCGCCCCTGGATAGGAAGCTCCTCTTCGCTAATATTAGCAATGCTAACACTGTTGCCTTTTGGGGCCCTTGGTGGTTTGGGGCCCGAGGCAATTGCTTACCTTTGCCTAATGGTAAAGTCCACCTCTGGGTAAGATCTCAGTCTTTCATGCAAATAGAGTTTGAAAGAACCATTCAAATATGGAGACTGTCCTTCACCATCTCAGCAGGTGACGTTTGTTCAAGCAGTAATTATGATCCACGATCGTTTGACGTTTTGTTGTTAGGCGGCGCCCTCTAATGTTCACTGATATTATGGCGCAAGGAAAGCAGGAAGTTATGCAACTTGTATTTAGAGCGAGAAATCCATTTAGGTCGGGCGGGAGGGGTGGTGGATAGAACACACACTTTCACAGACCGGTGCTGGTGTCCTGTTTGAAAATAAAATGAATCGGCAAGTTATTTTTAACTTAACGTAACAACGTCACTTTGCGCATCACGTGCATGATCACATGATTTACCTATACATGGAAGTGGTTTCATTTAATGTTACAAACATAGTGATTTTAACCCAAACCACGACCTTTTTCTAACCCTACCAAGTTGTTTCTTTGCCTGAACCTAAACCAGCTGAAACAACGTTCATAGTTAGATATGAGGAAGGAAAATGGTCATATGGGTCGTATTTACACCCACCACTAGGGGCAGTATTTTAGTAAACGCTCATACTGTATGGGTCGTATTAGAGAGTAGGGACAAATGACAAATATGGTCGTATGATTTGGAGGACTTGCTTCAAAAATGTGTTTCCCACTTGTTTTTTTCTGCACATTTTTTGGATAGAAATGAATGCAGTTTGTGTCTGTTCTGCAGACTGACGGTTTGGCCTGAATGAATAAGTTCCACCTACGTGTGGCCACCACCACCACCAGCCGCTATAATCACTGTCAGAGAGCTACCACCACCCACCTCCACCTCGAGGAATCAGAGAGAGATGTGAGCTGAGATGTCAACACCACTGGAAGGCAGAATCCACCTGGAGCTGCCTGGTGTCAGTATCAGACCTCATGCTAGCTGCGCTCTATTTTTAGCCTCAAAAGACGGGGGGCAAGATTGAGTCACATTTTGGTTGGCGGAACTTTCAGAACTTAAATAAACAACAACACACCATGAAAATCTGTGTATTTACCAGCACTCAAAGGTGAAATATGGTCAGGGACGGATCTGTGCACAGACGGGGGTAAAGATCAACTGCCTATGAAAATATTTTAAAAATAAAATAAAACATATATGCTAAAAATCATTTAATGTAGGCTACATCAAATAATATTCAAATATATGTTTACAATATCTTAAAAATATTTTAAAAAAATATTTTTGTGTGGGAAAATAATACATAAATGAATATAAATTAAATGTATAATATAGGGCTATATATTTCCACTATGAACAAATGACTAATGACTGCATATTAGTATAAATAAATATAAATAGATAAGTTAAAATATATGCCTAACGACCTAAACTAAATTATTGAGCATAATAATCATGTGTGTCATTTTGTTTATTTACCAAATATCAAAATATAGATGTAGGGGGCCCCTGAAAAACACAGTCTGCCTACTGTAATCTATCCATTTTCTGACCCTGGTTATGGTTTATTATAACTCATTGCTCCGATGGTTCTATCAGTTCACATTGTTCAGAAACCTGAGCAGCCAGATGATCAGACAAGTTGCACCAAGTATTTCATATTTATTTAAGAGAAAAACAAAATTAGACCCAAACTCTCCTTTGTGAACATCCACCACAGCTTGCTGACTTCCTGGTTAAATTTTGGCTTACTGTAGCGAACAGTAATAGTAAATAAAACCGATCGGCCGGAGCTACAAAAATAAAACCCACGTTGTAATAAATCATAATGAAAGTGTTACTGTCAACTTTGTGCAGTAATGTAATTTATTAAAACTGCATTCATTGATTTTCTTGGCTATTTGAGGGCAGTGCAACAAGCTGTAAACATTGCAGCAAGTCCTCCAAACCATACGACCATATTTGTCGTTTGTTCCTACTCTCTAATATGAGCGTTTACTGAAATAGTGCCCCTAGCGGTGGGAGTAAATACGACCCTAGTCTTGCGTAGCCAGACCTATCTGCACAGAGATGTGTCTGCACTGGGGGAGAGGTCTGGATTCAGTGGCTTTCACTCCGGTACAGGGGAAAAAACTCCCTGTCCTGTTTGTATTTCTTTAAATCAATCACAGTCTTCTTGGACGGTGCCACGCCCCGGCTGCAGAGAGAGGACTTTGAGAACTACGTGAAGGGAGGAGGGACTTCCTGTCTCCCAGGTTTTATACCAGCACTGTTTGTATAGTAAGCCAGACTAATACAACTCATATGAGCGTTTATTGTCCTCATATAGAAACGTTACGCTCACAGTTTTAAAGACGGCGTTAACATTATGAAAATGGACGTTGTTTCAGTAGCTTTAGGTTTAGGCAACAAAACAACTTGGTACGGTTAGAAAAAAGGTGGTGGTTTGGGTTAAAATCAGTATATTTGTGACATTAAATCATTTCCGTGCATCCGCACATGACACTGAAAGTGATGTGACGTGGAACCTGTTGTTATGTTGTTCCACCACCCGTCCCGCCTGCGCTAAATGGCTTTCTCACTCTAAATACATTAAATAACTTCCTGCTTTCCTCCTGCAATAATATCTGTGAACACTAGAGGGCGCAATAAAATGGCAAACATCGGTCGTAATTACTGCTTGAACAAACAACAAGTGCTGTTGTTTTTCTATGTAGGACAGTTTCAAACATTGACATATTACCATCTTATAACCAATGGTGCCTTACTGCACGGGCTTACCAGGCTTAAATCCCAGGCCCCGGGCCTCTGACGTAGTACCAGGGGCCTCACAAGACATGAGCTTAAAAAAATCTTATCATATACTGTATATATTATAAATTATAATATTATTTACTGCCATGAACAATACTGGGCCAGGGAAGTTTCCTGCAGCTGTGATGATCAGCACTCAGTCCGCACCAGAGGAAAGTCATTGGCCAGCATTTGTTTTTTATAGGCGGGTCCTGACAATTAAAGTAATTGTTTTCTGATTTGTTTAAATGCAATTGAATAGTTCAATATTATGTAGGTTTATGTGTTAAAAGACTACCATGAAATAATATGCTTTACTGTATATTTTAATGATGACATTTAAAATTAGTTTCAGTCAATATGAATAAATTGTGAGCCTATTATTTATAAGAATGGCAAAGTATGCTAAAGTCATGTTGTCCCACTATACACCTTACAGTTCACACACAAACAGTGAGTCAGTTATTAGTGCAAAACAAAGTCAGTAAAACAGCGACGTGGTGACAGATCAGCACTACACATCGAACAAGCTAAACAACGACAGCGTGCAGTTATTCTACTTTCTCTCATATCTATTTTGGCATTTTGGCAAACATACACCGAAAAAGACCAAATATTTTTAGTCACCTAAAAGCTGGAAGACGATTCAGAAAAACAACACAAAAATGATACGAATAATATGATTGTGGCCTACGTATACTGGTTCTTTGCTTGTGATGGTTTTTAATTGAAAAGACTTCTCGTGTTGCTGCTGTGCACAGCGTTGTTGACGGAGGCTATTGTCTTATATTGATGAGTTTCATATTCTGTCTACTGATTAGGAGGGCACTCCATTTACTATGTCCAGAAAATACTGTCAAAAGCAATAAAAAAATCTATATTCTCCATGTTTTTAGGAATAAAATGTTGTATAAATCAGACTCTAAATGATATATGAACAAAGCCCTCTTTATAAACCTTCAGAATATAGATATTAATGAAAGTGGACAGTTGGCTGTATGTTCGTGCTACTGAAATGGAGATTTCTGAGTTTGAGAAAACGGCCTTTAAAGATTTGGATTGTAAAATCCCAGATATTTTGCAGGACTCTACAGGTGAACTGTCTAATAGATATCACCATGAAACTTACCCATTTCATTACTTACATTAAGACAATTATGTTTTGTATTACAAGGTTTCTGAAATGTTATATTTAAATATGCAAATGAGGCATTAACTAATGCACTGGTTCCCAACCTGGGGGTCCCGACCCCCTCTAGGGGTCGCCAAAGCTTCACAGGGGGTCACGAGGCCTTCTTGATTTTAAGGGGTGTAAGACAACTTTAAAAAATATATATATATACATTGTCTCCACATTTCATTCATTTCTGTGAAGAAAACTAAATTAAATTGTTATTTTTAAAGTTTGGGAACTTTAAAAAAAAAAAACTCACAGGATAAGGGC
>JAOVVB010076261.1:0-13808 GCA_028570985.1 Heterobranchus longifilis
CATATTAGCGATCTTAGCTTTATCGTCCGAACAACAATAACCCATGACATTACAATTCAGCATATGTAAACAGACTCAACAACGATTATCAACAGCCACAGTCCTTACAACCTTAACTAATGTGGTGTCACTAGTCCAGTAATGTTATACATTTGTTCCCTCATAATTCTTTAAAACACCAGCGCACAAAGTAACCTAAATCTATAGCTAATGTGTAGCTACATGTTGCAAAATAAAGTCATCACATGACATGCCCAGTCTGATGCTTCCTTCTAACAGGGTCGTGTTTACTGTGGTCACAAGAAAAGTCCATATGTGATGTCATATTCACGACATCACAAGTGGAAATTTTCTGAAATCTCAGAGTTCACGAGTCATGTATAGTTACACAAATCCCCATGTTGTAAATATGAGTTTGACATCAGGTAGCTGAATGTTATCAATAGCACCTTTAAGGGAACAGACCAGAAAAAAGAAATGACACCCAGGAGTTACCAAATACGATATCAGCAATTCAGTGTGCCAGGTCTGTCCTGAGAGATTTCCTGTTCTGTGAAGTAATAAATAAAGACAGAGGACATCTCTCCTCTTCCCTCATCACTCATCACTGTGTTTTTCTCTCTCCTACACCTGGCTCAGAAATGAAAAACTGCACCATCAACTATCTGACCTGAAGAGAGAAGAAAAACAGACTTGTTTTGCACAAGTAGTGATTTGGCTCCTTCTGGGGACGTTTCCGTGTCTGATGAGATAAATCAAGCACAGCGGCGCCCCTTCAAAAGATATTCTGCAGCTCATCTGGCAACAACAACACACGTAAAGACATTTACTAAGTGGAAAAAGCGTCCCACAGCCTCACACATAAACAAAGTAGAATTATCGCCTCGTGGCTGCATGTCTCCGCCAACCAGTGAAGTTGTAGCTTACATCCATGTCAGTCCAGACTCTTATAATATATGTAGTGAAGACTTTTAATACATTTAATAAAAGGTATTAAGTGTATTTTTTTTGGCAATACGTGGATGCTTCACACACACATGTTCAACCCGGCAGCACAGAAGATCTAAACAATCAGCACAGTTTCAAGATTAGTGTCACCAATTCAGTATCCAACCAAATGTCTCCCCTTCTGTTCCTGAGTAATGGTGCTTATTAATGGACAGAAAAGAGTTTTTGCAAAACATTATGATTTCACAGTGAAGTTGACCTCTGACCTTTTGGGTATAAAATGTCATCACTTCAACATTTTATCCGATTGGTGTAATAAGCGTCAGAAATCTAAGCAGTTCACCCTTGCATCCAAGTGGATGTTTATGCCAAATCTGAAAATTCCTAGAGGCATTCCTGAGATATCCTGAGAAGAATGGAACATTTGTCTACTGGCAATGGGAAAGAGGTCTACTGCCTATTTTAGAGGGTTTTCCCATGTTTGAAAAACCTGCATATACACGCTAATTTTGGTGGAAAAAGGGTATAACTTTAACAGATGTGTGGTTTAAATACAAGCTGAGGAAAGATGGATAGGTAGTTGTTTTGTTAATGGCTGCCAATCTCCCTTAACAAAACTATCAATTAATCAATCAGCCCTGGGTTCTGGTCCAGTCACACTTTGAGAGAAGTGAAGAGCTCTTTAACTGGCTGATGGTGAAGGTTAGACACTACATTAAATGACTCAGATGAACCACACATGCATTTTAAGATGATTAATTCCTCACACCAATAGGAAGGGGGTCTTTCCCAATTATATTCAATTCAACAGATCCCACAGGAATGTCTACTACCTATGCAGCTCTCTGCATTAATCCTAATAGTCTAATCCTAAATCCCTGTGTATGTGGGAAACCAGGCAGGTCAAGGTGTGTCTGCTTTCTTTGACCTTGTGTGCTCTTTTTCTCACATTAGCAGGTGGAGCAGCTCTCATGCCTCCCTGTCAGGCCTAATTAGAGTAGATCTGCACAAATTAGTAGTCAGGCAGCCTCATACAGTCAGGCAGCTGGGGTACAATAAAGCCAATGGCTCCTCTGGGGTACTACACTTTTTCATAGCAGTACTATAATAATAACCTACATATTAGTAGCTATGACTAAGGGATTTGTAACTCTCATAGCCCAAGTCCATGTCCCAGTAACTGACTGACTGCGAGTTAGGGTGCTGTCCATAAATAGCTCATTGAGACCTTTAAGTTGTAAAACTAAAAGCCCTGCTAGAAGCAGCCACTGACAGTGGTGGTAGATGGGAAAAAAGGTTACCAACAGCATTGAGAGGCACCTTGCAGACACCTGCTATCTCCACCCTTTGGGCCCTGATACTCCACAGCAGACAGTCAGTTGGACTTTGGACACTGTTGGGCCATGTGTGTCCAACCAACCTGTTCTCATTCCCAACTCGTCACATGTGGACACTTTGTCACTAATGAACTCACTGGGTAGCCCTACGCATCAAAATATGACGTTTGCGGTTGCAGTTTTAAACACGTGAGCCACATGCTTTACATTGTCAAAACAAACAAAACTACTTGTTTATGTTTAGGCAATAAAAACACTTGGGTAGTTTAGGAAAAATAAAAACAACAAAACACAAACAACGGTCTCCTGGGTCAAAGTCCTGTGTTTGTTTGACCCCTCCCTCCCATCCGGCCTGAACAGAACCTTTCTGCTCTTAATACTTTGCTCTGAGCGTCGACTATTGCAGAGGATGGGTTTACATTGGAGTTTGTTGAAAGCCCAGTGCATCTCATACAGATGCTAAAGGGTGCTTTGTGCGTCGGTATCAGAGGGCCGTGACAAAGCGGCAGGAACGAGACCGGTCTCGTCCAACTGTCACCTGTCGTTTTTTGCAGTTTGCAGGCAACTGGCAACTAGCTGGTGAACATCGTGGAGCATTTGGCTAAAGAGACAGATATTTTTCTCAGTAGCTGGTGGAGACCACAACAGAGCTAAAACAGAGTGAATATTTAACTTGCATTCGTCAGGTGGAGAAAAAAAACCGAATCCAAATAAATGCTAATCTTGCTCTTGTCTGTGTAATTAGGCAACAGTCTGCTAACAAGTCATAATAATTTTATAAGACCATAATATGTTAAACGTATGTGATTTGGTGGTTTGGCTTGCTCTGGTGTTCTGGCCTAAAGTGGCCAAACAAATGATTAAAGCAGCTTTAACGGTGCCAACTTTTTTATTACATTCACAATTTGCATTCTGAGCATGTAATTAAGTATTTAAGTGAAATCCACAGTGGCAATAAAATCACTAGTTTGTTTTGTTTGCAATTTCTTTAAATAGCAGTACAGAATGTGTGACGGTGCATCAGTTCTTTGAAGTTCAAATTGGTTGCTTCAGGACCCTTACCCAGAGCTGGGTCTCCAAGATGAAGAAGCAGCAGCTGTATGTTCTCTTCATTATGCTGCATTATAGAGTGCCCCAGTATGTAGTCCTGAAGCCCGGAAATCAGTTAGCATTTTAGCACTCCAGGTCCCCTCGCCTTGAAGTCAATGTGTTTTTGGGTGTCTGAAATAAGGTCTGTGGTTAACACAAGCATAAGAGATTTTAATGTTTTGTTGTATGACATAAAATACGCCTGTAAATACCCCGCTCGTGAATTTCGAAGGTTTTACATGTCTTTAAAAAGGCAGTTGCTAACAAGTGGCTAAATAAGACTACAGAGGTTGTCGGGGACATTAAATGTCATGGTCAGCTTAGTAGGGCGATGGAAGAGGGTGCGGGGTGTAATGCAACTGTGGTGTAGTTTGTTTATAGCCTAATGTTAGCTTTTTACTTTCCAGAAACAGTGGTGTTCATATGTGAACATTATCTTGCTGAATAAAACATGTATCATCAACTTGTGTTTGCCGCAGAGCTTATTTTCTGCAATAATCCAAAATCCAATGGAAAAATCCCATAGGCTTTTTGTGGAAGGAACCAGGGCGATGCTAACTTCCTGGTTGGCCGACAAAATGCATCACCCCTGGCTCTCTATATTGAGCTTTTTAAAGCGGAGACACCTTCAGTAGTTACTCCCAAACAGAGAAGACCAAAGACAACATAGTCACAGCAGGGTTTTAGAGGACTTTCTAATGCAGAGTGTCTCTGTCTCTTCTGTGTCCCTTGCTTCCTCCTGTGCCTCTGGTCCCTTGTGGAAAGATCACAAGTAGAGAAAGGAAAGGGCCAAAATATCCCTATTCACATCCTTTCATAAGGAAAAGGCAGCCATCTGCCAAATGCCTCTTCACATTAACTTTGCACCATTGAAGGCAGTGATGGTGCAGGACAAAACTATACAATGCTGGAGCCATTACGGCTGGCACATCAAGTTCTTCAATTGCTTTATTTCCCCCTCTCACTTTTACACACACTTCTCTCAACAGAGAGACTTTGTCTGACACGTCTGCCTGGTAAAGGATTGTGTTTAGGGGTTAGCTACAGGCAGACAACACCAAATGTTTTGTCTAAAATGAGAATAAAAGAAGGAAGTCGGACAGCTGCAGAAATAATTCATGGATTGTGCTGAAAATAACTCGTTCAATGTTTTAATACTGCCTTCTGTGATCTTGGGCGGTGATCCAATGTGACAAGCTTCTGTTTGGTCAAAATCATCCATTTGGAAAAAGATGTGAGCAGGCTAATCCAAAACCAAACAATGAGCTCATAATATGGATCCACTGTCTATCTAAGCTGGTTAATCTGAACAGTGACACAGGTCGACAAATACATGAGACTTCCTCTAAAAGGGTACAAATTGGCAAAACAGAGACAGCGGAGAGTTATTGAGTAGGTTTAACAAGTCTGCGGGCCACATTTGAACATTTTAGATTGTTTGGACGTCTGGGCACTGGCAACGGTGGCACTAAGGTCAGTCAAAAACCTGTTAAAAAGAGAACAGAGTCTGGCAGGAGAGGATGGCTATAGCAAACTGCTTTTGTGAGTCACATCAAGACGAGGCTCTAACCGTTTCGAAAACAGCACGGGGTGAAGCAGGCCGGCCTTTTCTTAGGCACAAACAGCACTACTAGGGAAACCGCACAGAATGCTCAACACAACTCTCAACTACAGCACTAGCAACATAAATTGCAATCACGTGAATGATGGTTGTCATTTGTAGTCATAGGAATATGTGGACAATGGTGGGAAAGGATTAGAGACTTTAGGGGTTTCTGGGTGGTTCATTGTGTGGGGAAGCGGCGTGTTCGGCCCCCAGCCTGTGCTCACATCAACTCACACATCAGTCTGTGATCATGGCACAACTCCTACCCAACAGCTGGACGACAATTGGCAAGTCTGGATTTATTGTAAGGCTTAGAGGTGCTGGGAACTGGGGGCTGGGGGGGATTGGGGGATCAGTCTACCACCGAAAGTGTTCCCAAATATGCAGAGGAAAAAATTAGAAGAGAAAAGAGGGGAAGACTGCTTCAAAGTAACAACTTGTCGGATGGTTAAAACACCCCTGAAGCCCCCTCTCCCAGTGGTTAATAGTTTTGGCAATTATGCCTTTTGTTAATAATAACATAGTACTCAGGAAGTTATTTGCAGTGATCTCAGAATGCGGCAAAATTTCGCCTTTGGTCTGACCACACAGTTAGACAATCCAGCAAGATGCTCGGCCTGTGCACAAATTGTCTGATGGTTTGACTGATTTTGTTACTTGCCCTCTTCAGATTTTGTTGTAGAAATGTCGCTCTATTCTCAGATTTCTGCAAATACTTTGGTGAGTACATAGTTATCACGATCGATAGGAATGATGGCTAAAGATACAAAAATAAGACCTAAGTTGTAACAAACTGGAATTATCCTTTAACTAGTGAAAGCTTCTGTAGAGGATGACAAAACTCTGACAAGACCTTGATTGGGGCCTTGGGCTGACATTTAGTCTTAAGGATCAGTTTCAGAGGTTGTACTGAAAATGGAGTAGGTACAACCTCCTTATAGGGTTTCTGACACAACTAAAGGCATTTAGTTGCATTCACTGGAGGGGATTTGTACTCCACGCATTATGCTTTCTGGAGTCTTTGTTTTGCAGACCTTTATTTCTCTGGTTGCCATGGAATAAGGCTGACAGACTGGAAAAGCTTGTTTAGGGCAGAGAAAGGTGGCTCAGATGGAATATCAGACCAATGACCCCAAGGCCAAGGATAGGGTATGTGTGTGAGAGTGTCAGTGGTAGTGGTGGTGGTGGGGCAGTGTTTCCCACAAAATTTTGTGAGACTATGGTTGGTGGATCTCGGACCCTCTAGGGCGGTCTGGGAGCATGCTCCCCCGGAAGAAAATCTTTTACATTTTAAAAGTTACATGCATCAATCTGGTGCACAATTTTGTGCTCTAGTAAACAATGTAATCATAAACCCAATGGTTGTAGATTTAGATTTATTGTCCCAGAAGGATATTTGTTTCCACAGTCAGTACAACATATGAACATGACAACACAGCAACATACATATGAACATGCAACACATAACAGGTACATAAGACAGCATACACAAGAACAGAGGCAGTGTCAGCGGGGCAGAGTGTTCGGGGCTGCTATTGCAGAGGGGACAAAACAGAGGGGCAGGATGGAAGTAGAGTGAAGTGTTGATTGAGATGGTGATCTGTGTCATTTGATATTGTGAGTGGCAGGCGTGTGATGGCTCTGAGGTTCATAAGATATAGATACCATATGGTTACAGTGAGGAATCTGCAAGGAACGACATCATAGAAAGTGCACAATCTTCTAATTAATTACTTTAACAGGAGTAACAGAGAGTGCGTTGTGTGTGTGTATGCACGTGTGACGGATGAGTGAGCGAAAGGAGGTGAATTATTGAGTAGCAGTGAATGTACAGTTTGCAGTTTATGCAGTTAGCACAAGTGAATGCTGCTTCTTCTAAAGACCAACAGAAGTTTTCTGTGTCTTGTTTCAGGGACAGGGGGCGTCTCCCCCCCGTGTTTTCTGACCGCTGGTTTTTCAGTGTTTGCTGAAGCAAAGGCTCAAAACACAACATTAGAGATGTTTAATATTATTATGAGAAGTGTAAAAATATTTTTGGTTCATTATGACACTATGGTGTGCCAAATTAAATTATGGCGGGCCGCCACAGTCGAGGTAATTCATGGGAAACACTGGTGGGGGTCCTTCATATTGACTCATTGTGATTTCCTCAGTAAATGTACGTACATGGAAAGAAACAGGTGTGAACTGTTGTAGGGATGAAATAATTCAGTATTACAAGAGTGAGAAGAATCTTATTTCACACATTGACTGAAGCAAGCAGCTGCACTTGTGTTGTCAGCTGGTACAAGCAGACTGCATCACATTAACCATCACATTAACAGCTCTTTATTGCTGCAGTTTGTGGGCACATATTTTCTGACCATTCTGCCTACGGCCACTAGTTACTTTTAAGGATACAATTAAATTAATTTGACCATAACATTGGGATTAGAACATAAGGAGTTTCTGGATGGAAAATTATTATTATTTTGGGACTTTCTTGACACTCCATGAGGATCCTTCCAAGATGATTTAGCTGCAATCTGTATCAATGAAATGGAACATGGTGCATTATTAGTCTCCAAGAGGAAGAGCTAGGATTTAAATAGAGGTTCAGTATCACTATTAGGGTGGAGATACACCAAATCCAGCAAACAAATGGAACGACATGTGAGGAACCCAAGACGGTCCAGTTTGCTCCAGCTGGTGCTTGGTTTTGGATAGACTGTTTTCAACATGACAGGTCACAAACGTTCTTATTTTAAAGCTAAACAGTACACTAAAATGTGTTTCTGAAAACATTTGAGGCAAGAAATAGGCAATGCATTAACAGAATCTTGATTCATATTTGATCAGCACTGCCTAGTTTGACAGTTTGATCTGAATTTCGCGAACCTTGTGCGTTGCGATGGATGGAGCTCATTTGCTTAGAGTTGAGGTTGAGTCATGATTATACAAATTCAGATACGCCGAATGGTCAGTCAACTCGCCGAGCCGTATCCATCGTGCAACACACGGCCGGATCTCCTGCTCTCCATAGAAAATGGACGTCAACTTGGCATATATCAACGGATCCAGTGTATTTTCACCATCATTCTTGCCCAGAAAAACATTTTCCTTTTTTCCACTTATTCTGAAATAAATAATCCACAACATATGAAGCTTGTGTTTGAACTTTTTTCATGATCAACATTTCCTGGTTTGTAAGAGCGGGTCTGGGTCTGACTGGACCATTATTGGACGTGGACACAATGTCACCATCTGACCGTCCACCTAACAGTTTTTGACGTCCAGCTGGGACCATTTTGGGCCAGGGACATGACGTCACCATCCGACCAGTGTTTACTGGGAAGCCGTTAGGTGATGAAGAGTTTGTGTGGTGAAAGAACCAACATCATGCTTGCTCCCTAAATTGGCACTCTGTCATCAAAACTTTGAGCACTCCTGCTTTAAATTAACTTTAAGTGGGGACTGTTCTTATAGCATTTATTAAATCCTAAATAAGTAATCCTATAATAATATAATAGGTATTTGAGCCTCCCGGGTTGGGAGCATGATAAGCTAGTTTGGATGATGCATTTTGACTCAATTAGTCTGAAAGGAAACATGAGTTAATCCAACATCACATTTCCAGACTCCTGGATCTGTAGCATGTAGACCAGGGATACTCAACTTGCTTTGTCCAAGGGCCACTTTTGCAAAAATGACAGGAGACCAGGGGCCAGTTGATGAACAAACATTCAAAGTCTTAATCTTTTCTTGCGGAGTTACCAGGAGGGAACGCTGCGTATTTTGACTAGTGATGGTGCCTGATATTAGCAACCTTGCATACAGCAATTGTCATTTGGTAAATTAAACACAGAGGTTTAGGATTTGTATGAGGTCACAAAATAAAGGCAACTTCATCTGTCCAATTTTCATTGAACTGACCGTTTTCAACTTTTCAGTGTTGCCTCTCGGGGTCTCCAGGGGAGCATCCCCAGGAACTTTTTTTGTAAACAAGCTGTATTTTGATGCTTTTTTATGCACTCTGGCACTTTATTCACAGTACAAAAATAAAGTGTGAATCTATTTATTTTCATTGTGAATTAGAAAATCTTTGGTGGGCCACCAGGCAACCTACCGTGGGGCCAGATTTGGCCCCTGGGCCATAAGTTGAGTAGCACTGATGTAGACTTTAAAACAGTTTCTATAGTTTACTGAATATTAAGGTGAACATGAAGACAGGGTGGGATGTGCCTGTCCTGGGAGTCCGCCTGGCAGCCACCGTGTGGCTAATAGCCATGTTACAAAGTGCCCCAGCAGGTACCCAGAGACCGACAGACAGAGTGCTGATTGTCACTGGTGTCATCTGAGCCGAGCGGTGGCAGTTGGCAGAGTAGGTTTCACCCAGCGTAAATGTGAAGTGACAGTGTGTTATTGTGATAAAATCGAGCGGGGCCAGTCTTATTCCAGGCGGTTCTGTTGGCAAGAGACGAGGACACTGATACGGGCCAACTTTGTAATGCGAGCTGAAACCAAACTACCCACTTCCCTTTGTGTGAGCGCTGGAAAACGGCTGTAGCTAGCAGCAAAACCTGTTACTATCGCTGATCATTTCCAATTCTTACCTCTGAATAAATATCTCAATCAATTCCAGTGAAATAACACTGATGTTTTGAAGTGGCGATAGACAACTTTTCTGCTTTAAATTATCATTATGCAGTAAATGTTGATTGGACAATGTAATGGCGATAGACTAATGACACCATTGTCGTTTAGATTGGTTCCCTATAAGCCCTCGCTTTCTCTCTGCAATCCTGTCTGTCAGTGGGTACGATCTCCTGGGAAAACGAAGACTCGCTTTACAGCACAAGCTCCGGGACTTGAGAGGGTTCATAGACATTCAAGCCACTTTTCCATACACATAGGCCGGCTCGGCTCGGCTCGGCTCGGCACGGCAGGGATTTGCATTTCCATGACAACAGGGCTACGTGCTGGAAGGTGTGTCTTCAGTGCCATGGCTTTATGGTAGATCTGTGTAGGCTATTTTGGCTGTTTTTGTGTTTTTAAACATCAGTAAGCCAATTTTTAAAGTTATTCCTCACGACACAAATATGTCGGATATTACTGCAGACATTCTGGTTCTTGCGTCGGGACGTCTGCTGTTGTTACTTAGAAGCCGGCTGAGCAGTCAAAGGATCAGCTGTAAAACAGTATAAAATGCATTTCATTTCCTTTTCATCACAGTAAAAGTCCCCGTTATTTTGTTATTCAAAAGCTTTTATTGTGAATCAGCAAATATGTCTTCATCAGCAGTAACTTAGCCCAACTTCTACCGTTAAGCGAACATGAAACGGTAAAATAAAGCAGATCTGAAAGTAAAAACAGCGATGCAGGAGAGAAACTAAATTTCAAACCCCAGAGTTTCAGTTAGAAGCTACGAAAGTACTGAGAGCTGAACACACAAGACTTTTAAAATGCTTTTTTCTCTGCTCACATGAGTAGAGTTGCTCGCAACACAGCTGAGGAGGGGAGAAGTGGAGGAGGGGGGTCATCACAGGTTGGCCGACGAGACGTCACCGCAGCCCACTTGGAGGCAGGTCAGGCTCATTTTGGTCCCACTACGGAGAGGGAGTATCCGGGAGCGGTTTGGCGCTAAAACGGGTCCTGGCTTCCTCATAGCACCCGCGGTGAAGTATGTATTCATGTCAGGTCTGCGGTCAGCCGGAGTTTTACAGCAGAGCCTGTCGATAGTATGTTACCTGTTGCTGCAGAGCGTTAGCCTTTAGCTACCGCTAGCAGCCGTGCTACTGTCCAAAGCAAGAAACAACCATCAGCAGGCTCCTCAGAAGCAACAGGCAGCATATTATCAGCAGCTCCAGGTTCGTTTCTTATTAGCCTTTCTGCTAACACTAGCAAATGCAAACGGTAACAGCCCAAAACAAACATCTACCTATATATTGTCTGTTTGATAATCCAAGCAAAGAACAGGGTTTCTTGTGGTGGACATGTGTGTGAGTGGACCTGCTTCTTTCTTCTCTCTTATTTCCAGAGTGCTGCTGATTGTTTTTCACAGACATTTAGAAACAAATGCAGTGTGTCCTGTGTTGATGTGGCTCTGAGGAAAATGTCTTTGCAACAGCAGTGCCAACAATAATACCACTTTTCAAAAGTTGAAAAATTGTCTGTTGCCACTTTAATATGTAATATTCCTGAGTGTGGTTGTGGCTTAAACATCAACAATGGAATATTCAAGATGGAGAAAGGGCGCAGACCTCCGACAGAGCAACTCAACACGTGGGGTGTGGCAGTGAATTATGGGAGCATATGGCACAGGATGGGAGGAGCAACGGGAGTCAGCAATGTGGCTTAAAGGAGACACAGACACAAAAAATCAGTCACTTCTATCACTGGCAACGATAAGATTAAAAAAGTGGGAAAACAAACACCATGGAGACATTACATCTTCATGTATTTGGTAATCCACTCATCAACATGCAGGGCAGTGAGTGGGGAGTGAAGGGGGGGGGGGGGTCAGCCCTACAGCCCTACAGCCCTACACTTCCCTCGCCATCGTCGGGGCATTGTGGAGCTGTTGCCATGGAGATGTGGGTCAGAGCGCTGATGTGCGAGCGCAGCGTGGATTTGGCGCTGGCAGCGGAGTGCAAACAGCCCGGGCTGGGGCCGGCAGTAAACTCCGGCTGAATCTAGGTCACAGGGATTCTCCGGAGCAGCAGCAGACTGAGGCACAAGTTTCTGCAGAGGGGGTACGAGGTGGTGGTGCTGGGGGGCGGGGGGGGGGTGAGGGCGAGGGCTGGGGAATACCAGCTCACACATATCTGCTGTAATAAACCCAGTGCATTAAAAATATTTGAATGGGGATTAAGATTCAGGACTTTCTACTCTGGGATTTGAGAACGTGATTCTTTTTTAGAAATGCATTTGTGCGTCTACTTCCAACGGTGCATTCAAACACAACGCAAAGCTCATTTTTCTCTGGCTTCATCTTGTGTGAATTTGACCATGACATGTTTTGGCAGCCAATGGACATTTTGGAATATTTGCTGTAACAACCCTGCACTGACTCCACATGTGTGGATTCTGTGGATGTCAGCTCATACTGGTTATTGTTTAACTTCTCAGGAACTCATGTTGTTTTTTGATCTGCTTCCTGGTCCTGTCCTGTTTTCTTCCACCTCGGTACAAGTGAAGTCAAATTACTCCAGATACAACAATTCCTCAATAAACTAGGATACATAGTTTATACTTAGACATTTCCGGCTTCTCCTGGGAATCACAGACTGTCACTTCGAGTGTTGTGCAGATTTTGCATGCAAGTTGAAATAGTTTACAACCTGAGTGGATGTCTTCACCAGAAAAAGGAAGTCAGAAATGTATAAACTAAACTCATATGACATTTTTCAAATTAATAATTGTTTGATATATTAATGCATCAATAAAATGTGAAATAAATACATATTTGATTAGAAATTGAGTAAATATAATGACATTTTATTTTGTGACTTATGGTTAGTCCACCATTTGGAAGTAGAGGGGGTTTCTGGCACATCGCCACCTACTTCCAATGTGCACAGTGAAGGGAAGGAAGTCTGAAGAGGTCAAAACTCAAAACAGCAACATTTGTAGAATGTAGAACAACGGAGACAAACAAGCGAGTCCGCCTTCTCCCGGCGATACAGCGGGGGAGTGCAGGGCTCCAGACTAACTTTTTCCACTGGGAGCACTGGTGCTCCTTACTGAAACTTTTAGGAGCACCAGCACAACATTTAGGAGCACCACTATAATCAACCTGCCACGTTTCGAATGCAACACATTCATATTTTTTTCCATCTTAACTGTATTACTGATAAATGCTTTGGAAATAAACAATGTGATGTTTTATTTTAAAGGAAAAAAATCACAAAGTGAAGTAGTGCCACTGTGGCTAGTGGTTTTCCAAGTTACTAGCCACTCAGCGTTTTCACATTAGCCACAATTTTGTGGGAAATTACGTTTTACTTGATTAAAGTTGACAACATTTACAACCCTTTTAAATGTAAATGACTATTTAAAACACTATTTAAAACACCCACTACATAAAATGTACACTTATATGAGTGACATCACTCTAGCATTTCTGATTGGAGGAATAAGACTTGCAACAGTCCTGTGTTGCAACCGTCCCCGGTCTCCCCCACTACAGTCATCATATATTCAGCTCTGATGAGGTAAATGTGTGTGAAGCACCTTTGTATGAAAACATGCAGCAGATTAGAGCACAGATGTAAAAAGAGTCTTTTCTTATTGCAGAGGTGCAGAGATTAATTGAAAGTGGTTTGGAGCGAGCTGGCACGGTTCACATATTAAGCCAGACTATGTTCTTCCTAAACTGTCTAAACATAAACAAGTAGTTTTGTTTGTATTGACAAAATAAACCTGGGTCCCACCTGTTTAAAACTGCGACCCAGTGCGTTCAATAGTGACGCCAAGGAGCGTTTATCCAGCTGCTAAATAAGTAAAATGTAACAACTCCTGTTACAGTGTAGGAAAGCACATTGCGATCACCAGATGAGTGACAACTTCATATTAACACAAGGCGGATCCTTTCTAATGTATAAAATAGGGCGCCTAAGTTGGCAGTTTTAAAACATGGAAATGAGTTAGCGTTTTAGCACTTCCTGTTCCCTTGTCTGGAAGTCAGCGTGTTTTCTGGATGTGTTTTTGTTTAGACGTCTGAAATAATGTCTGTGGTTAAAACAAGCTTCAGAGATTTTCATGTTTTGTTCGATGACATAAAACACGTCTGTAAATCCCCCGCTGGTGAATTTAGCAGCTTTTCCGTGTGTTTAAAAAGGCGGTTGCTA
>JAOVVB010076270.1:0-13808 GCA_028570985.1 Heterobranchus longifilis
ATGTTCTAAATAAATAATAAAATGTTCTAAATAAATAACAAAATGTTCTAAGTAAATACCAAAGTTGGAATTGAGAAGTTTGGACTTGTCTCTATTCTAGTTTTGGATTTTCCATTACTTTTTCTATATTTGAGTTAGTCTATTTAGTTTCGAGTCACTGTCAATCTCAATGCAAAACTAGTATATGCAAATTTACACAACTATTCATCAGCATGCAGGTCATTGATTAATAACATGCTGTGCAAAAAAAAGGGTGCGACCAAATTATGTGCTGGTGCGACTAACTGAGAAAGTTGGTTGCACCCGTGGTACTAGTGTAAAAGTTAGTGTAGAGCCCTGCATTAAAAGCAATTCTGAAGAGGTGAGTTTTGATTAGTGATTTGAACATTTGAACAACACAGTCTAGGATGTGCTAATATATTAGCTTATCACAGATATATGTGTGTATCTGTATTTGTTTGTGCATCAGAGAGCATAAAATGTCCTGCTGACTCTGAGTACATCATGTTGGTCACAACAGTAACCAAAAGGAACTTATGAAAAACATTTGGCTGATTTTTGTTTTGAACATAAACAGAGTACTGTTATTCGGTATCTGCCTCAAAAATTAAATCCTCCTACTGGTCTAACTGTCATTGATTTTGCTGTGTTTATTAGTTTCACAACTGCTCCCAGGAAGAAATTAAAAGGCCACCTACAGGCACAGTGATATGGTTGAAATCAATATCAAGATATTAATAAGAACTTTTTCTGATATCCATACAGTACATACCACAATATGACAAATGCTTGTAAAATCACATGTAAAATAACCAAATTCATTTGTAATTTTATGCCTTGATATCGATATATGTATCATGATATAGTACGTTTTCTGGAAAATCAATTGATTGAACAGTTTACGAATATAATAACCAAACAGGTCTGTCAATTGTTGTCTTATCCTCACATAAAATCACATCAAAGTCCATCACAGTGATGCAAAAAAACCCCATAAAAATCCAATATTGCCAATAAGCACTTGTGCTGCTTACAATGAGCTCATACAACCAGAGATATTAAAGAGAAAGCTACCGTGATAAAAACGGTACTGCATAGCAACATCTGTGACACTTTTTATTATTTATATCATCTCACAGTATACTGTATATCATGTTTTAATTACAAATTGCTAGGATACCACAATACAATGCTGCTAAAAGATGACTCACTCCTCCTTCCTCTTCCTCACCTCCTCTTTCTCACTCCAGAGGAAGTCTCTGAGGGACCAGTGGCTGATGGAAGGACCTCCTTTGTCCCCAAACTCCCCAGACAACCAGAGCCCCCGATCCCCTCTTTGGGGCTCCCAGGCCCAGGAGATGGAAAAGCGCATTGACAAGTACAGCGTGTGTGTGTGTGCGTGTGTGTGTGTGCAAGTTAGAGCTAGAATACAAGGAGACAGTTTGTGAGCTGACACAGCTGGAGAGAAGTGACACATTTCTTGTTGTATTTGTAGAGTTGAAACTTCATGTATAATTGATAGTTGCAGCATTCCCTTTTCTATTTTTGTTTTCTTGTAATTTTTGTTGTTGTCGTGCATTATGTATGCTTTGGCAAAGTTTAATTCTGTATTCAGTACTTAACTGATCGCAGGCAGAGAGGGTGATCCAACCTGCACACTTGCCAGTCGGGGCTAGACATTTCTTTATTGCAGTGGACAATGTTGTCTAGTCCCTGAAGAATACACTCCAAGAGCCAAAACATATTATTCCACAGCTTTTTCCAAGGAGACTCCTCACACACACTGTACATGGCCTCTGGGGGTGGGGGGGGATTTAAACATACTGCTTTAGAAAGAAAAATGTGCCTACTATGGTGTGACTTAGATTGGAATCATAAAAATAAGGCTATAATCATATTTAAGCATCAAATTAAAACATAAACTAAGAGCATTGTTGTATAGATTTGATGTGTTTGTATTTGTGTGTATGTGTGTGTCTGCACACCCATGTGTCCATCTCAGGTTGCAGTCAGAGAGTCAGCGGTTGGCAGAGGAGGAAGAGAAGCTGAAGGAACAGATGGAGGACGGCCAAACGGTGAGGAACCCACACACACACACACACACACACACACACACAGACACACACTCGCCCACTCACTCTGTGGACACAAAGAGGCTTGGAATATGTGTTGAACAAGGTTGCTTCATCATCTTCCATTACGCAGAAAATTTCCCACAACTTTCTGTCTGTGGCTTTTTGCCATGAATAATTCATTTCCTCTCTTAATGTACCTTTGATGTAGCACCTCTTGTTCAAAAGCAGGAACTTCATGAATGTGAGCAGCCCCCCTTACATAAACAATTCAGCACTCGATCCACTCTGGAATTATTGTTTCACCTCAAGCCAAGCGCAATATGTTTACATCACCTCGCTGAGAGTCTTTATCGTAGAACAAAAGAGTGGCCCCTCCTCTTCTACCGTCGACTCCAGGGTATTTTTAGTGAGGTTTTTCATAGTTATCATATATTCATCTTAAAGGGAAACTTCTGTATTTTTCATTTCCCCATGTTTTTGTGTCTAAGTGACTACTAGGGACAACACTTTTTGAAATTGGTCGAGTTTTGAGCGAGAGTGCTGCAGCTATGAAATGGGCTGCAATGTAATCCTTTGGGGCAATCACACACCGTCAATGTACGTCCACTAAAAGTGCTTGTTCCCTGCCAGACTCAGAATGTTGCTATAAGTGTCTGAGTGACTACATTATTTCGCTTCGGGCCGTTTTGTTATTGTCACGGCGAGTGAGAGTTGGAGATGGGAGGCCCAGGAAGTTGTTGTGTGTGAGTACAGAAAGCGTAGCTTAGGTGTTTAGTGAAAGATGGCTGAATATTTAGCTGAGTTCGAAGAGGCCACACGATTTCAGAACAAGACTTTTCCTTGAGCAAGACTTGGTTAGACACAATAACATAACAGACCTGATCAAGTGAAAGGTGAAGAAAAATGTTTTATTTCTCTGTACGGTCCTTTGCATAATGTTGTCAGACACATATAATAACAATCTGAGCCTGTCAGTGGCAAAAACAAGCACTTTTAGTGAACGTACATTGACGGTGCGCAATTGCTCCCGAGGATTACATTGTGGCCCGTTACATGGCTGCTGGAGCAGCCTGTGATGGAAGACTGAATGTTTGAATTAATGGATGAAAATACATCACTTTAAACAGCGCCTGCCGGCAAAGCTTTGGTTTAGTGGGCAGACTGAGAGTGTGTGACAGCTAATATCTGGCAACTCAAACTGATTTCAAAAAAATATTATAATAATTATTACTCTGTTTGCTTAATGCTTTCTCATGAGACTAGGGATGTGATGATATGTTCAGGTCTTTTGAAAAGCTGGGGCCTCGTTACAGAAAAATATCCTAACTGCTTGTCCTATCCTATCTTCCTATTACAGAAGCAATTTCTAAACTCATCTTATCTGAACTAAAGGAATCCAAACTCTAACTCTAAATTGGATTCTTCAATCGGCAATCGTCCTGTCATGCCTGTACCTTTGATTAGAATATTCCGCTAGACTCCTCGAGATGGACAAGCCATAATATCAAATGCTCTCACCTGTCAGTGGCTAGCTAGCTGCTAGCATTAGGATTGGGAAACCCCTAAACTGGGGCTGTTTTGTAATAGCTAAATTCCCATCCTAAGATAAGATAGAACTTTTTCCTAAATGCAGTTAGGAAACATGTTTCTGTAATACCAAAAATCCTAAATGTAATCCTAATATAATATAGCACTTCAGACTTAGAAAGTTTCTGTAATGAGGCCCCTGGTCTGTAGAAGGTACACACACATATACATGATTACTGTTTATCTATGCAGAGCTGATGTAGTTAAGTGCATGCTGCACCAAACTGTGGAAAGGGGTCAACTTTTCAAAGGTCAGGTGGGGCTTTTCAGCTCAATCACTCCCCCTTGTGACCAGGCAGAATGTCATGGCCATTTAACAGCTAAACTCATCACTGTCATCCATCTGAGGGACCACAGTGCACGCATTAAGTATTTCGGTACAGTCTGTGTAGGATAAAAAAAACGTATTTAGACATCACGAGGAAAAATTATTCTGGATTGCATCCGTTACCTTAAAGCTTGTTTGATGTTCCAGTATTTGCATTTCATTTGTTGTCTTTTTCTATTCCCTTTGAAATGCAGAGGTTCAGGCAACACAACACAAACAGTTTCACCATTTGAGTCACAGTAAATTTAATATCCTCCACTGTCCCTCTTACCCAACAGGAGGCAGTGACGGTGACAGAGGCCGGAGCAGGTAAGTGCGATCAGATAAACCCTTTGCTACAGAAAAATGTAAAAATTACAGTGGACATTTTAGAAAATTGTATTTCCATTAGCTTTTTACCAGAGGAAGTGATAAATCAATGCAAATGTCACACTGTATAAGAGTTAACATGAGCATTTTCAAGGAATTTGACAAGCTCAGTATGTATCAGAGTGCAGAACGAAGCCTTGCTGTCGTCCATCTGCCTGCTTTTTTCAACACTGTATTCTGTCTAATACACGTCAACCCTGCAACACTTCATCATATTCAAACCACCGTGTGCAGACACAGTGCTTCTAATGCTGCTCTGACTTCATAACATCAGTGCATATTGATTAGATTTCATCACTTTAATGCCTTAACTTCTTCCCATTTTCTCTTTGCTTACAATGAAAATAACTTGTAAACTGTCTAAAGAAAAGAAGCATGTTGTGCGTTAGGATTTTGTCATACTCTAATGTTACACCTGTGCATCGATATTATGACGAGATAAGTTATCCAAAAGACAGGTGTGTTGATTAATATTTTAAAGGGGACATATTATGCTATTTTTCATTTATTCTAATGAGCCTGCATGTGACACAGGAAGGGGAGACATATCTGAATGACTTGTTGAATCACGTTTTCTGATCTAGCCAGCCCACAAAAAAGTGACCGTTGACTTATTTCACAATTTGTGGGTTGGTAGGCACTCCAGATACACAAATGTATGTGCACTGAAAAATTCAGTTTTTCATGATATGTCTCCTTTAATTTTAATTTACACAATTGTGTCATTTTCTGGGAGATTAGTACATTGTGTAGTAATACACGATGATACAATTAATGATTTCTATACTGCATGTCATGAAAAACACTGCTACCTGCAATAAATAAATAAAAATGTCTTCCTCAGAAATGATCCAAGATGCTGTTGTGCAGAACGGAGCAAACAATGCAACAGGATTGGGTGAGTATGGAGTTGACTCATAAAATGCACACAGATATACACCACAATGTTCTCATAAAGATTGCATGGAGTGCAAACCCCCAATTATCCAGAAATAAATCCTGCACACATTAAATCACGTCTATATTCTTATTGATGTCAACGTCTCTCTCATCACTTTGAACCTGAAAACATCCTATTTCCTCTCTATTGTTCGACTCCATAAAATCCCCTGTAGAAATACGTGCCTGTATGCATTGTATACACTGATCTTAAGAAATTTGCATTATAAAGGAAGGAGTGATGCAGGCATACCTATACTTCACAAAAAGTTCATACATGCTGTGATGAATATTTAACCCTGTTAAATAAGATTTTGCATATACATTTATGCTAATAGGCACTCAAGTGCATAACTTGCATTTTTAGAGGGCAGCAGGTACGTGGACAGCTGCTCAAGCTGCTGAAGTGGACTAGAGAGTTCTGAAAAAGCAACCCATCCATTTGTATTTAGATCATCCAGGGTCTATAACTTCAGACTACAGAATCTATATTTGCATCTAATGCGTGTTATTTATTCTGTTGCTAGTCTACCGCTCACTTTCGTCTTGTGTTTTCACTTTTTCATCAAATTTCGTCTCTCATCTTTTATGTCGTAGCCTTTAAAATACTCATAATATTTCACATTTCTCTCTTTTTTTAATTTCTTTTGTGTTTTTTTAGCTTGTCTTTTGTCATGATGGTACAATTATTATCCACTTACATTGATTGTTCCATTCTGCTCTGTAACAAATTGAAGCCTTCATTCATTAGTATACACTTGGCCTGTAGTTAAAACAGTGCTGCCCTTTATTCTCTTCTGCATTTTATATTGTCTTTTCTGCGTAATGCATAAAGATTCATAGATGGCAGAACCATTTGTTAGCTGCATCACGATACATAAATTAGCTGTATTTAGGACTGACATATTGGTTGCACAGCAACCTCTAATTTCAATCAAGCCACGGTGCGTCGGCACTACTTAATGAAAACTAATAATCAGTGTAAATGACAGTGTGGAGTATTGATTGCAAATTCACTCAACATCATTTAAATGCATGAACGGCACTAACTTTTCTAATGAATGCATTTGCACAGATATCTCCTCCTTTACTCACAGTGATTTATTTGATGTTTGTTTTTCTTCAGAAACAACTGAAGACGAAATGAAAACAAACCAAAGCGCACAACTGGATGAAACTGCAGCTGTCCTAACCAACGGCGGAGGAGATTTAGAAACAGACACCAATCACGACGCTCAGTCCAACGGACCAGTTGTAGCCTCTGACGGTGTTATTAGCGTGACATTTGAGTCTGGGTTGAGCCTGGGTGTTTCTGAGGCAGAGCCTGGCCAGGTTCCAAATGTCAACATTGATGAGGAGGAGGAGGAGGAGGAGGAAGAAGGGACTCTGGTGATGAGAGCAGAACGTGTGATCATCACAGATGAAGGGGATGATGTACCTGAGGATCCTACACCCCCGGAAGATCAGCAGGAGAGCGTGCAGTCAGAGGAAAGCCCTCTGCCGAATCCAGACGCAGTCCAAGATAGAGGGCATGCTGTGGAGGCGGTAGTAAAAACAGAAACATTCACACAACCAGAGAAGAGCGGGGCGACTGAAGACGGAGACGTGCAGGGTGGCGTGAAGACAAACGGAGACGGAGATTCAAAAGCCGAAGGACCGGACAGACAGTCGGAAGACCCGACCTCTGTGCAGGTGCTGTCCCCAGCCAGTGCTCTGGAGGACGGTGCAGTGGCTTCGGTGCCAGTCTACTCTGAGGTACAGCCCTCCGCTCTCACCCCCGAGCCAGAGGGTTTGTCCGCGACGTCGCCAGAGGTCGAGGGTGAAGCTGCGACGTCGCCAGAGGCCGAGGGTTTTTCCGCGACGTCGCCAGAGGCCGAGGGTGAAACCGCGACGTCGCCAGAGGCCGAGGGTGAAGCTGCGACGTTGCCAGAGGGAGCTGATGCAGCGCTAGAAGACCCTGCCAATGTGCCCGGCCAGTTCCAGGAGGTGCCCCTGACTGACCCCCAGGAGACCCAGAGGACAGAGGCGAGGCCAGGGGAGCAGGAACCCCTTCTGTCGCAGGCCAAAGCCCCCGACACCCGAGCAGAGCCAGCAGCAGCTGCCAGCACAGAGACACACAGCCCGACCAGGGCGGGCCAGGGAGAGGAGTCATCGGCACCCAAACACAAAACCTGCCAGTGCTGCTCTGTCATGTAAATGCCCTCTCTGTATCATTAATTTCCTCTCTCCCTCTTCAGACCGTCTCTCCGCTCTTCAGTTCACAACACACTCCTCTCTTTGTTTTATGCGCCCATCCTTTTTCAAATCAGTCCACAAGCTACTTCCCTTTCCTCCCCTGCTGTACTCTCTGCCCACATTCCTTGTATTCATTTAGAAACTTCCTCATCCCACTCTTGAGTCTTGATACTTCGAGAGGACGTGAGCTCTCTCCAACGTGACGACAGGGGGAGGTACGGACCGGACTTGTCAGTGTCTAAGTGCCTTGCGGAGCTCGCTACCCAGAACTTATACTTTGAAAATTCTCTTCTCTCACAATGTGGACCAAAATATGAGCTGTTTTTTTCTTGACACTGTGTGAGTTTGATTTTAATTTTCCTGGTTAGCAGATGAGCCTGCCAATCTACATCAGATAATAAAACACACATATTAGATGCAGTTAAAGAGATATTTTGCTGATTTACAATCCAGCTCTGTGTCATGGCAGTGTGAGCTCTGTGTGTAGGTGAACGGCGTTCGGCTTCCCTCCGTGGTCGTGGTGCGCGGAATTCCCCCGTGGAGGGAAGCAGTGGAGGTCTGCCGAGATCCCCCGGTACTGCGCCCACTGTACGGGGCCATCATCTGAAATCTGCTAAATGACAAGACTACCGTTCCGTGCGCCGCGACCACGGAAGGGACGCCAAACAACACTCATCTACACACAGAGCTCACCCTAAGATGACACAGAGCATTTCTTTAAGCAAAAAAAAAATCAGATTGAAGATGTATTGTTTTAAACTGTTGTATCTACATGTATAATTCACTGGGTCATTTTCATAATTTAAATATGAGATTTAACGTCCAAAGATCTGGAGGGGTTCAGAGAGGATATTCTTCTAATTTAATGACTTTAAAGCTGAATTATTTTATTGATGATTTTTTTGTCTTTTATTAGAAATACTTTTAATCCAAGTATAGGGCCTGAGCATTTTTATTCACTCTAATACAGCTTTTGACAATTCACAGACTAATAGTATGAAATGGTCTCATTTATAAACAGTGCACCACTGAATATTTTGTGGGGTGCTGTCAGTTTTAAAAGAGAAATTATTTTAAAATACCTGAAAAGTATGAATTTTGTATTTTTTTTTTTTTTTTTTTGAGATGTGCTTTTGAAAGAGGGGCTCCAGAGCTCCTGATATAGCTCTGTGCACGGATGTATAAACTGTATACAGAAACGAGTGTCTGAGATGTCAGCTTTGAAATGATTGATGAATGGTTTAATGATTAAACTGACATTTGTGATACATTGCTTGATGCACTCGATGTTCATCCAGCGTTTCTGTTCAATCAAACAGTGGATTTGTCCCAAAACCACAGCATTGCTTCATGCAAAAACAAACACAATGGATCATGTTTAACCATTTGTTTCAAAATAGTATTTATTTATTATTCTTAATCCTAAACCAGAGACTTTAGGACAGCTGTCTGTCATAAACTCTTCTAGCCAACTGGTATTTCTCTCTCCATGCAGCTTGACGGCGCATGTGGGGCCGTCATTTTCAGGCTTCCCATTCATTGTCCCTGTAAGCAGACATGCAATGCATTCTGGTAGCGGCGCGGCGAGTTTCGAGAGACGGGCTGCCGTTGCTCGCTCCTCATTTGCATAAAGTTGAGGTCTGGGCTACTTTATGCAAATGAGCGCCGTCAAGTGCGACTCACCGCCTCTCGAAACTCCTGGAAATATTTTAAAATATGTCAATCTAAAATTCAGATTCAACAACTTCATAGCTTATTTCTTGCCATTTTTTTTTTTGTAGGGGCAGAGCCTGTATGGTTTCTTTGTTGGTCATTTGTCATGGAAGAGAAATTGACAACTGCTGTGTCAGGATACACTCACGCCCATCAAGTGCCCAATGTTGGGATCCCTCGTGCAAAAACTCCATTGTGGACACGTACCATTAGTTGTGTTAAATGCCCCCCTGAAGAGAAGGGAACTAACAGGATTTATCTATAAGACATGCAGACAGAGCAGGATCACAGGCACTGTTATTGTGAGATAATGTACCTGCTGTTCAAGTCTCAAAAATCCTCCACTTGTGCACGTACGTGGAGCTGGTCCCAGCAGTGTCTCCGCGTGCCCTTGTGCTATAATTCCATGGCTAACAGCACAGCCATCTCGAGGGCCAAACCAAAGGCTGCGAGGCTGAGGAAAGGGATCCTGTGAAAAGAAGTCGTGCTGTGCTGCTAGGAGCTCCCAGGGGGTCCTGTCCAACAGCAATGGGATTTCAGAGAACCATTGCATGAGGAGCTAGTTCCTTTTGATATATTAAAAAGAAACATGAGTCCAATGTATTTTTCTTATGAGCAGGCTTTGGAAACTTGTAAAGTGTCTGTACTTCATACTACAATTTCTAACAACCTATGAGAACACGAGCCAGATTTAGCTACCTGTATTCGCAGAGGACACAGTTGTGCGTCTCTTTGTAGTAACTTGTGGTGGTTTTGCATAAATCTGTGATGGCTTTGCATCATTTTGTGGTGCTTTTGCATCTATTTTTAATCATTTTGCATCTTTTTGTGGTGCTTTTGCATCTATTTTTAGTCATTTAGCGTGTCTTTGTGGTCGTGTTGAATCTGTAGTCATTTTGTGTGTGTGTTGTTTTTCAGCAACGTTTTGTGAATCAGGGCTTTTTGACACTTTGGGCCTTTGGGCCTGTGCCTGGTAGGCCCGCTCAGTAATCCGTCCATGTCGAGCACTAGTCATAACACTGAAAGCTTGACATGCGTCCCGTGCCCAGAGAGTCAACCAGTGTTAATATTTAATTTTCACTGTACTCAAAACATTTCTCTATTTCACAACCAGAGAATCCACACATGGAAAAGGGGACTCTGCTCTTTGGCATTACCAGCATTGTGAAACTGGAGGTCTCTAAAGCAACTATAAAACCAGCGGGGCCTTTTCAGCAGCCTAAGTTCAGTTAGTGCTGCTTGCAGACAACACAATAGACATCAGACCGTATTTTAAAATATGAAGATGTTTGCTGTGTATTCCGTCGCGCTCCTCTGCTTGCTGTCTGTGAGCCGTTCAGCTCCTCTGGCCTGTGAGGACCTGGTCCGGCCTTTGGATCAGCTGGATCCTCGTCATTTGGAGGGCAGATGGGCTTTAGTTACAGGCAGTTTGAGCAATCCGGAACATATGAAGATTGTCAAAGGTAGAAACACCTCCAGCGTTAACTTCTCCAATACTGCGACCTCTGACGTTATCTACTCAGTGAGCGCCCGTGTCGGTGGAAAGTGCTACTATCACTCCCACAACATCTCACTGGAAGGCAGCGTCCTCACCTTTGATGTGCGGGAGCAGGTGAACCTCACCATGACTTTCCTCTACACGTCCTGTCCAGACTGTGTGGTGATGCGCTTTGACGACGAATCAAAGGCACTCCAGCGTTTGTACCTGTTCAGCAGGAGGAGGGAGCTGGAGCACAAGGAGATGGAGGAGATCAGGGCACAGGTGGAGTGTCTGAAGTTGCCTCCATCTGTCGTGATGGATCCTAACGAGGAGCTTTGTCCAGAGCAGAGCGTTAGAGATTCTGCTCAGACTGAGGAGAAACAGACTTGAGATACTTGAGATCAAGTGAGAAGGATCTTTTTCTCCACCTAACAATGACAACATGTTTAAGTCCACGCACAAAATCAACTGTCATGACAAGATTATTGGATGGTTTGCATGTTCTTAAAAATGATATCAAATTCCTGCTGCAACATTACAATGTCTACAATTCAAGAAATTAATGTATGCAGTTCAATAAAATTGATTCTCGTATGTCTCGTAAGTCACTTAAGGGGCACTTCAGCAATCTTTCATTGCATTTCCATAAAGATGGAGGTCTTGCAAAAGATAGTGTGGCAGCACCTCTGTTTGATGGCTTTGCTGTTACTGTGTTTTCTCTCTCCTGGGGCCTCATTACAGAAACATATCCTAAGTGCTTGTCCTTCATATGTTTCAAAGATAGGAAAAATCCTACCTTCCTAAGCAATTCCTAAACTCATGGCTGTGTCCTATCCAACAAGTCCTCCAAACCATATGACCACATCTGTCATTTCTTTTATTCTCTACTACGACCCAAAGGAGGGCCCCTGTTGCCCCTATCGGTGGGAGTAAATACGACCCATGTGAGCGTTTTCTGTCCCCATACCTAAATGTTACAGTTGCAGTTTTAAACACTGTTAACGTTGGTATAGGCAAAAAAATCATGCTCTGGGTTAAAATCTGTATATTTTTTATGTTAACTCACTTCCGTGCATACGTAAATGACGTGACGTTTAGATTGTACCGGTAGGCTACAGATGGAATATCAACGCCTCTCATTTGTCACTGACTTGCTATTATGGACAAAAAAAAGACAAGCAATTTCTCCGAGGAGTCAGAGGGACTAATCGTGTCGGTGGAAGAGAGGAAACCCCACCTCTTTGGGAAGTTTTCTTCCTCTTATTTATCAGCACCGGGCAAAATTTGAATTAATTAATTAAATTAAAATAAATTATTATTATTTGAGTAGTATTTCAGTCATTATATTTCAGTGTTGTTCCCCATCTTCACTGTCACTGGCACACAGACCTAACAACAGTGCTGCTGCCAGTTTTTGCAGTTATATTTTGAATTTAGGATGGAGTCGCCATCCTAACTTAGGATTCCTAACTTAGGAAATCTGTAAGATATAGGATGGTTCTGTAATTGCTAAAATCAGTACCAAAAAGTGTCATCCTAAACTGAGATGAGATTTTCTTTTAGACTTAGGATGTTTCTATGACCCCGGGGCTGCAGACCTGATTGGAGAGTAATCAGTGGCATGAGATGCACCTGGACCTGGTGTGCCTCGGAGCAGCAGCCAGGTGGGCAGATCTCCTCTCACCATATCTTTGCCTTGTAGCTTTTGGTCCCTTTCTCTTGTTTTTACACCCATTTTCAGCCACTCCCTACACTACTGACTTTACAGATTCCTCCCATGTCTTTGTTTGACTTTTTTTCCAATTACTTTGTGGTTAAAGAAAAAATATTGATTAGTGTGGATGTGTTGACACTCCCATTGTATGTGGGGAAAATATTTGAATGGCAGAGAGTTTGCAACTCTGTCTCCTAAAAATGTCATTACATTTTACATTAAATAAATGTGAATGTACTGGTCTATTTCTATGTTAATTTCCATTTTTTTTTCCATTTGTTGTTTAAAGCAAAAGTTTAACATTTTGGCAAATACATGTAGGCTACCCTTATTGGCTTTTGTTGCCACAAGTTATAAGATTGATATCGCTCTCACGTTTATGCTAAATATGTAGCTGGAACTAGCAACCAGTTAGCTTAGCTTAGCTTAGCATAAAGACTGGAAATGGGGAAACACTAAACCTGGCTCTGTCCAAAGTTAACAAAATCCATCTCTAAAGCTCACTAATTAATTTGTTTCATGTTTGTTTAGTTAGTCGAAAAACCAAAGTGTAAAAGTGACAGCTCAATGTTTTGCAGGGGTTATGTACTGGACTAAATTTCTTTGCTATTTCTTGGCTGGGACCAGTTGCCAGGCAACCAGTGGAGACCAGCCAAGAAAAAGTCATGGCATAAACAGAGTAAAAAGGTGAATTTTAATTATGCACAGATCAAACAAAGAAGATATAATGTGTAAATTAATGAGCTTTAGGTGGATTTTGTTGCTGTTTTGATAGGACGTTATTGGTTTGCTTTCATGTAAGTGTAGTGTAGATGACTGACCTTACATTTGGGGGTGTGGTGATTTGTCTCATTAGCCTTTATCAGTTACATGTGTGGAGAGTGTGTGAGAAGAGCGGAAAGGCAGTGACACTTGGCTGCAACAGAAGCCGTCTCACCATGTGGAAGAACGCATGAGGCAAAGCATTTTGGAGGACAAAGGACTGAGACAGAGGGTCTCACACAGGACCACAAATTAACTATAAATACACCATTTACAACTGAACAAGCACATCGATGGGCGTGCTGGCGGGACCAGATGGCAGACTGCACCCAGTGGGTGTCCAGCAGCGTCCTTTGGACCGCGTGGACTGGCCACAGGAAGGAAGAGCTGTGACCGGGCGGTGAGTCAGATCACACACACACCCCAGTTAGGTAAGTCTGCATTCATCCAGGCAAGTTCAGGTCATATATTCACATTAAATGCAACATGCAGGTTAAGGCACGATGGCAGGCATGTCCAAAGTCCAGCCCGGGGGCCAAATGCGGCCCTCTGACAGATTTTAAACGGCCCCTGGCTTGTCTCTGAAAATATACTTTATGTGGCCCG
>JAOVVB010076278.1:0-13808 GCA_028570985.1 Heterobranchus longifilis
CACAGAAGCTAAGCAATGTACTGCTGTGTACGGGGCCACAGAGCACACCTAAAAAAAAAGGACCACATAAAAAAATCGATATCAGTTTAAGTGTAAGCTGTATTTAGAATATTTTCATCAGCTTTACCTCGCCGTCAGCGCTTTACGACGGGGAACTGAAGTATTTATATCGCTCTGTTCAAAGCCACCAGACTCCTTTGACTAAAACAGTAATTAGTTTTCTTTTCTTTTTGTTAGTTCCTAGTCTCCAGACCTATCTCAACAGCACTGTCAGATTGTATTTCTTTAAACCACTCACGGCGCCGCTAAGCCCCGGATGCAGAGACGGTGTCCTCCATCTACGTTGTGCTGGACTTCATGAAAATGTATGTTATGAACATAAATGCAAAAGTCTTTAAAAAAAATTTGGCTTGACATGCGGTGCGTGAAAGAGCGGCTGATGGCAGGCTTTAACCCAGCACTGTATATCCAGTAAAGCCGGAGAGATACTTGCTGTTTAACCACACGTTCACATAGACGTCGCGTTAATTTCTGAGTACGTCCACAATGAACGGACCAAATGGACGCAGGATACGTGAGGCAGCGTCATGCATTAGTACATGTAATTAAAAACAAGTATATTTCTGTCAGACTAGTTAGTTCCTAACTGTTTTAAAACACCAAAGTTACACAATAAACACAAACAAACTAACCGATTATGAAATATGTTTTCCTGTGTGGCCCCGTCCACTGCAGCACATTTCTTAGCTTCCCTGTCTGTCCTCCTGTCTGCTTCTCCAAACGGAGACGTGCCGACCGCCATCTACTGCAGATAATACACTGACTGTGGATAATACAACCTCACTTCAAAACATCCAAACTATCCCTTTAAGATGACATTAACTTATCCTGGTCAGACCACACTTTTCACTCAAGCTTTTTTGCTTATTTCGGCGTGGCAGTACAAAGAGGAAGTGCACGTCTGCGCTAAAATAGGAAATGTCATTTGCTTCCTGTGCCTTTCACAAGGACTGGCACAATACTCCTGAAATATGAGTTGCAAAAGTTCTCTGTTCAAATTGTTTTTTTTACATATGATATTATGTGCTCAACAGGAATGTTGTGTTGCTGTGTCAATATTATATACATTGTAATGGAACTGAAATAAATACCTTGTTGGTGCATTTATTTTCCCTGTTTGTATTTTACACTTAAAGCAAATTCAGATTTTAAAAAGTCTTTAATAAAAACAGAAACTGGGACCCAGTGAAACATAACAGATCTGAAGTCTTTAAACAGAACGAGTAAAAGCTGTTAGAATTCCTCACAACCAACAAGAAGAATGCCGGCAACAAAGTGGACATTTCTATGGTTTCCTAAAGCACATACGTTATCAAAGCGGAGATATTGTTTACCTATGAAAATATACAATCCAAAATCAATACAAGAGAAAATATATTGTTCTGTGCATTATATCTGAAGTAGAAGATGAACAGTTTCCAAATGAAGCTCCCAAAAAGCGAACGGACAACTCCTTCTCAGGTGTGACGCTGAATCACATGACTTCGTAGCCGCTGCGGATGCCTCTCATCAACAAGCAGGCGAACACGATGCCCAAAACCTGAAAGCAAAACACACAGGAGAGGATATTGATACCAGATATTAACAGATCTGTTTATTATATAGTATAGTAGTAAAAAACGGGTTAGGAGTTCTGTCCTAAATCCTGTCTGGTCAGATTATGTTTTTTTTTTCTTGATGTAACGTACCTGCAGGACAGCAATAACAATTGCGGCAATTATCACCCACAGGATGTTTTTCTTCAGTGAAGCCTCCAAAGCATCATGACAACCCTACAACAACAACAACAACAACAAAAAAAGAGAAAAAGTTAGTTTCAATATGGACATTTCACTGGTTGAAGAAGAAAAACAGAGAAGACATGTTTTTATTAATCAATACAATCATTGTTATTACATCAAATAAGGAAATATTTCATATTTTATTTGTTAAATGGACTATGCATAAACAAATGTATTCCTTTTGTTTGCCAAAAAAGTCATCCAATAGTCTGGGGTCAGTTATACCACAGAGATGTCTAATTTACATGCACCTGTGCGCGGACTCGCTACACACAATGTGTGTGTGTGCTACTTGGCACAGAGCACCATTATTATCCATTGGAGTCATGTTTCTGTCTGATATTTACTTTCTGTCTAGCTCCGGTTTGGTCTGCACTAAGTATTGTCTGTTTGTCTCCGTAGATGTTTGACCTCTCTGTCAGCTGTCTGGTGCTGAGTGTGTCGTGGACTGTTTATCAGAGGGTTTTGGAGACAGTGGTGAGACTGACAATGAGCTAAAGGAGGATACAGTATGACTGCAGAGGTGAATCATAATTCTCTGTAGGTTCGTCACAGCCCGAACAATAAATCGACCGATTGATGAGCGCAGATATATTAATAATCTGTATTGGTGTGCATGTCTGAAATGCCAAAGACAGGTTTGAGGCTAGATAGAAACATTTTGTCTCCATTACATTGTTTGTCCGTCAGATAGCGTCTGTAAAATGTACTGCACAAAATACACAGATCTTTAAATATCTAATTTAAGGGATTATCATCCAAAATGTTGTTTTAATGTAAAAAAACAACAACAAACTTTTAAATATCAACACTGATATCAGCTGGGCTCCACTTCACACAAAGTTATTATTTTTATTTATTTATATTTTTTCTGGGGCATTATATGACATGTATGTGTGTAATCCATCCTGTTTACTCTTCTCTCCTGCAGCCGAGTCAGAGCTGTACTTAGGCCTAGTCCACACGTACACAGGTATTTTTCCAAACCTAGCCTTTTCTACACGTTTTGGCCTTTCGTCCACACGCAAACTGCGTGAAGATATTCAGAAACTCTGTTTTCAGTGTTGACGTGCGGACAGGGAAAACTGAGTCATTTACACGGCTTCTGATTGCCCAACATCTTCTTCTTCTTTGCGTGATTGGCCAACATGGCATTAGGGTTAGTGCTACATCACCACCTGTTGGTTTGACATGCTCCTGACACTGCTTCGGACTAGGCCTAATGAGGTTTTTCCCTTGGCACTTTTGGCTGTGTTGGGCCAAGCCCGCATGGTCCTTCTCCGGAGTTGGACCAAAACGAGCCCGACCCGCCTCCAAGCGGGCTGCGGTGACGTCTCGCCGGAGCCGACCCCTGACGAGCCGCCTTGTCCATATCTCAGCTGTGTTGCGAGTGCGAGCAACTTTACTCACGTGAGTAGAGAAAAAGGCATTTTTAAAAGTCTCGTGTGTTCAGCACCTCAGTACTTTTGTAGCTTCTAATTGAATCTCTGTGATTTGAAAGTAGTAGTAGAAGCTTCTCTCCTGCGTCGCTGTTTTGACTTTCAGATATCTGCTTTATTTTACCGTTTCATGTTTGCTTTTAACGGTAGAAGTTGTTAAAGTTACTGCAGATGAAAACACATTTCCTGATTTTGCTGCTTCACAATGAAAGCTTTCGAATAACAAGGGACTTTTATTGTGACGAATTTAAAGGAAATGAAATGTGCTTTATACTATTTTATAACTGATCCTTTAGACCACTCAGCCTCGCAGGCTTCTAAATAACAGCAGATGTCCCAACGCAGAAACAGGAATGTCTGTAGTAATATCCTACATGAGAAATAGGCCTACTTAAAAAAAAATACTATATTTAAAAACACAAAATGGCCTACATGGAGCTACCATAAAGCTATGCCACTGAAGTCACACCTCGTGTGTCCTGTTGTGATGGAAATGCAAATCCCTGCCGCACCACGCCGATGCACCGGCCCGTGTGTATGGAAAAGTGGTTTATGTTACTGCTAATGCAAACCCTACATTTCCTACAACTGTCGCTTCACATGAAAATCATTCAGCTGTGTATCGTGAAGCAGTGAGTTTACCTTCTGGTGCACTTTGGCAGCGTTTGTCATGGCCCCGACTCCACATTTGGCGGTGACGGTCACACAGCACGAGTCAGGCACGGTGTTCCCATCAGATGCGAAGTTTTTCCAGTCAGAGGAACTGTTTGAACCACAGCATTTCAGCTGCAAATGAAATAACATTTAATATGGACAAACATGCCAGCGATGTACAGTAGAAGTAAACTTGTGTCAACAGATGGTGCAAAGAAAAACAATCTGTCATGCCATGCAGTGCAGACCTACAGGATACAGCAGTGTTATGTGAAGGTGTGGTCGGACTACTGAGTAAACAGCGAGTACGACAATTTACACTGAACTCACATCCTCCTGCAGTTTATCCAGAGTCTTTTTGAATTCGTCTGTGCCATTCTTGTAACCGGAAATCATCTCGCTGAGACTGTCCTGGACCACATTCGAGAGCTGGAGACACAACATGGAAGTTAAAACACACAGACACTGCAGGATCTTATTTACTATAACACACAAAACGGTAGGGCTGCTCCATTATGGCAAAAATCCTAATCAGGATTATTTCGGTCAATACTGAGATCACGATTATTTAACACGATTACTCATTGACTTTAAAAAAAACTTGTCTTTTAAACAGTGGATTTTCTTCAACTTTAAATATCATTCAACTGAAAAACAAATACAAACATACATTTTAAATAAAATAGCCCAATAAATAAAATAAATAATACATAAATATATATACATTTAATAAAAAATAATAAATAAAAATACATTAGATCAAAATAAATAAGATCAACTATGCTGTAACGTTAGTTATCTGAACAATTAATCAAAATTGTATCGAAATCGCAATATGGCCTACTGCAATTTTCAAATCGCAGGAGGAGCAATATTTGTTAAATGTGTCAAAATACCATTTTAAATTAAATATTGTCATGCTGCAGAGATGTCCGAGGCTACACATCATATTCTGCAGATCCTCGGAAAAAAAAAAAATCACACCATCATTTTAATGTTTTTCAATGGAAATGAGAATAATGATGTAAAAACGATCATTCCCTCTACTATGGCAAATCATATCAGAATTGCAATGTCAGTCAAAATAATCGCGGTTAGATATTTTTTCTAAATCGTTCAGCCCTGATGTTAGTGCACTTCCAAAACCTACTGAAAACTACTAAACATAAATATTCAATATAAAATAATAAATAATAATTAGGTCAAATATGTTTTAGTGCACTGCCACAACCTATTGAAAACTCCTAAATATATATAACATTTTTTGGTAAACTGTATTCAAACTGGTGAAAGCGCACCGCTGTAAAGGAAATGAGGTGCGCTGGATTTATAACACAAGACAAAACGAGAACAACATTGCGAAACGCAATCTCAATTATCTTGTTTTCACAATCGTTGGAAGCCAAAATTGTAATTGAAAATAAAATGCGATTAATTGCCCAGCCCTACAAAACAGTCCAACTCTAAACTTACTTTGTTTCTGAAGATGTATCCGGCGATCACTGCTGCAATCTCAACCAGAATGATCAGAAAGACAAAGATGGCAAACTGGGGAAAAGAGAAGTGAAAGGTATGTCAGTGACTTATATGAACATAATTATTATTCTACACTCGACATGTTTTACATTATTCATTCATCTGTACAACAAATGAATTCAAGCTTTTTGTTGTGTGCTTCAACAGATGAGGTGAGTTACCGTGGTGACCATGCAGTAGTTCTCTTTCCAGGCACCGCAGCAGCCGAAGAAGGCGATGAAGAAAATCACCACGCCGATTGCAATGATAACGATGGGGGCTCCTGAGGCTGACGCATCGTGCATTAACAAGGTCTTGTGCAAACCCACTTGAACCAGGATTCCCACGATAATCAATGCTAGGCCACATAACTGCAGGACAGAGAGGGAGGTTAGCTTAAGGTGGAATTTGTGGGATAATTCCTGCTCATTTTCATGTAATACAGGCAGGTTTCTTTAGTTTGAGTCTAAAGATTATCACAGTGGAAGTAAAGAAAGGCTGTAATAATTTGAGTTTTACTCAACTGAATACCTAATTTAGAAATGTAACCACTACTAAATACTTACTGTAATGTTGACATTTTATTTCTGACATTGAAATACTATCTGACAGCCATTGATCTGAATTCATGTGGTTTTGAATTCTCCTCTTTCAAATATCCATAGGCTAAATTTACCCATCTCAAAAACCTGTTTTTTTCCAGGTTCAAAAATGTAGATAAAAAGTGTCCAGATTTGATTGTTTATCCCGTAGACTGTATATAAAGCTGGACGACGTGTCTCCACTTCCCCCACTGTACAAAAGTGAAGCCAACATTTCCCACATACGGGCACCGCCATGTTGTAATTTTGCAACCAGAGTCTGCGCAGTAGCGATCGGACGGTATCGAAGTCCCGCCCATACACCCGCCCGACCAATCACGAGTCAATAACAGCTGTCAATCATGACGTATCACCCCGTTTTTATAGCATCAAAGAACTAATTAAAACCAAACTTATCGGACAAATTAATATTTGAACATACGCCAGTGTGATAAGAACTACCTAAAATGACAGAAACCGTCTTTGGGAAAAATCTATTGGATGTGTACTTTTTTTTAGTTTGGCTCATGTCTCATCTGCTAACATGGAGGGGGCGGGGTTTACTTCGATAGATCCAAACTATCCATTTAAACATGCAGTTGTGATTAAATGTAACAATTAGATTTGCTTAACAGATTCAAACTTTGCTTCCATATGAACACCTCACTCAAACTAAATCCATTTCATTCATTTATATAAAACAGGGACAGTGTACAATAAATATATTGCCCCAGATATAGCACAACGCTAATACATACAATACATTTTATTGCTGTAATTGAAAAGGCAGTTTGAGCAAATTTTATTGAGCGATGAAATAATGAAGCACTGATGCTAAATTGATGGAAGGAAGTTGCAACAGTACGCAGATGTGAAATAATCAGATGATAAAAATGTGATATTGATGCGTCACTGCTTTGGGTGGGGTGACGGGAGCAGATCTTTTACAAACACTGTGTGGGTGGACTATTTGACTGTGATCAACTTGGATCAACTGGCTCTAAAGCAAACATCACAGTGAACTGCATGCATCAGGGTACATTTAGTCTGGCTGGGTACGTAAACAGTGTCGGCATAAAGCCTTATACTTCCGCCGGGAGGAGACCCTTGAGAGGAAGTCCCTCCTTCCTTCCGCGTGGTTCTCAAAGTCCCTTCTCTGCACCCGGGGCGTAGCTCCGCCCAAGACGATTGTGATTGGTTTAAAGAAATATAAACAGGTCAGAGAGTTGTTTCCACTATACCGGAGTGAAAGACATTCATGGAGATAGGTCTGGTTACGTGAGACTAGAGTACATTCTACTGTGGTGGAATTCAATTTGAGGACAGGAAGGAATTTAAGCACTAGAGCTGGAACAATTAGTCAAATCGTCCATCAGCAGAAAAACATGTATTAAATCATGTATTAAATATGTTTTTATGGGCCAAACCAGGCGATTCTGATGTTGTCACATGATTGATTGCGCTGATATCAGTGCTTATCATCCTGATACATATGGGTCAGTAGGATCATGCTGGCCCTGCTAGAAGGTCCAGAAGGCGGTTATCAATGTATTGAATGGGCTGACAGCATACTGTATTGACGGTAATTGTGACTGCATAAACCAGATGATGACGTATGAAGAGCGTGGGAGTTTGAGTCCCTGTTGAAACAACATTTTAACAAAAGTTTGAATCCAAACCATGTTTTTTTACCGACTTGTTTTCTGTGTCTAAACCGAAAACGAAAGTCATGGAAATGTGTGGGGAGCCAGGCCCTACTGACCCATATGTATTAGGATGATAAGCATGTTACCAGCGCATTATATCATGTGATAACATTCGAAGCGGGTGGCCAAACAATTAATCTAAGTTGCAGCCACTCTTTTATTGGACATTACCTTCAAGTACTAACTCTGACTGCAGCAGAAAAACGAAATATCAAAGATATACCAAAAGATATTCAGTTTAATATGATATAAAACAGAGAAAAGCAGGAAAAGGCCATATTTGAGAGGCTGAAAACAGCATTTTCTACCATTTTTGCATGAAAATTTACTTTAACAATTGCATTAATCGATTTATCAAAATAGTTGGCAATTATTTTTCTGTCAATCGAGTCACTGGTCAAGTGATACATGAAGACAGAATAAGGAGTGGAAAAAACTGACCGCAGGGAGAAACATATTAATCAGTTTGGAAAATCAAGTGACTTAGGACTCGTGTCATTGTTTGTGACTTCACTATCATGTTGCAGTGAGTATAACATACTGATCAATAGAGCTTCAACTAACGCTTAGTTACATCAGGGATGGGACAATCTCACAATAAGTTGATCGTGATGAAAATGAAAAAAAAAGTCGGAATGTTTACTGAAAAAAGTCGGAATGTTTCAAGAAAAAAGTCATAATGTTTACAGAACTCACACTTTTATGATAAAAAAATTGTTTCGAGAAAGTCACAACAAAGCAAAATGTTAGATTAAGTGATTCCAGTGAGTTTTAAGCATATTTCATTGATTATCGGGATAATATTGTGAATCGTAATTATTTTGACCAGGATAATCATGACATGAGATTTTCATATCATCCCATGCCTAAGTTACATACATTAAATTATTACATTTTTATTTTCTCTATTACTCAATCGTTTAGTCTATAAAATGTCAGAAAAAAAGATTTTGTTTGACTTTTCTTTAAAAAACTAACTTAAAAGATTGATTGAGTACTAAAATTGTTGTTGATTATCTTGTTTGACTAAACAATTATTTCAGCTCGCTGATAAATAATACAAAAATTATGTGGTTATAACCTCAATAATGCAGTTATTTGTGAGTCAGACTGAGATCATTTATTGAGCTCTTTAGCACTCATATGTCCCCACGCAAAAACCAACACATCCGGGCCTGGGAGTAGAACAGGATAGGGATTAGGACTGCACGATTAATCGTTAAAAGACCGTGATCTTGATTCAGGCTCAGGCATGTACACAATCTCATTTCTGAAGGACAACAATTCGGCTATATTTACTTTGGGGAGCTGCATATTTAGACTGCATGCTCATAATAATAATAATAATAAAGGACCAAATTATGTGAAATTGCATAATTTTAATTTGGAAATGTAAAATGTTCAAGTAATATTAATAGAAAAGCTTGTGTTATGATAAAAACCTCCATATTTACACTGCAAGTCTTAATGTCAGGCGACTATCAGCGCAGCTGGCTGCGTGTTATCCATGTTAAGCCCTCGCTGCAGCAGCTGAGGACCTCTCCTTGTTGCCAACACCAATGTAAATATTTGAGAGTGAGTCAAATAGGTGGCTAATAGTTGACGTAGGAAAACAGAAAGGAGTGAACAGAAAAAGCAAACAGGGCAAAGATGGTCACATCGATCCCAGGATAGAATAGAATAAAAGAGAAAAGTGTTTGTGCGGGTTATGTATTTTCCTTTAGCTTGACCTTATTTTCTTGATGAAAATGTGTGAAGCTGAAACATCAGTTGATTAGTTATTAATCAGCAACCATTCTGATACTCAATCAGTTGTTTTAGTCAAGTCATCTTCAAGCAAAAACTATTAAATTCACATTTTTTCCAGCTTCTCAGATGTTAATATTTGCTGTTTTCTTTTATTTTATTGTAATAAACAGAATATATTTTTGACTGTTGGTTGGACAAAACAAGACATTTGAAGCTGCCATCATTAAACCTACTGTTTTCCAACATTTTAAACTAATTGAGAAGAATAACCAGAAAATTAATCAATAAGGTAAAACGTTGCTTTGACCCCTACCATTTTAGTGTTTATAAGCAGTACACAAACATTTAATAAGCAGTTTAAAACACACTATAATATAGTTGTGAGCCAATATAAGAAAATGTTTACGTGTTTATTAATGTACATTATGGTCACCAATCATAACTGCTTCCATTTGTATTATTACAACTGTGTTTTACTATATTATAATTATAATTATTCATTATCTGTTTATACACCAGCCTCCACGTATGGATGCTCGATAAATCAACACTTATATCTGCTTACAACTACATTATAGTGTGTTAAAAACATGTGTTAAATTACTATATACTGCTTTTTTATTTTTATTTTATTGTAATAAACTAGACTGTTTGAAGATATCACTCTGGCATTCTTTACTGTTTTCCAACATTTTATAGAGTAACTTACTAAAGGGAAATAACTGGAAAAAGTATCAATAATGTAATATGTTGCCTTAACCCCTCCTATTTAGCATTTATAAGTAGTACATCAACATTTAATAGATGTTTATAACACACTATAATGTAGTTGTAAGGACATTTTTACATGTTTAATGTAAAGTATTTGTCAACCATTATAACTTCTCCTATGAAAACAGATTTTATATTACCGCAACTGTGTTTTACTATAATATTATTCATTATCTGTTTGTATACCAGCCTCCACTTATGGCTGCTTGGCAAATACATGTATAAATAACTGGTTACAACTACAGTATAGTGTGTTACAAACATGTATTCAGTTATTATACACTGCTTATGAATGCTAAATAGGAGGGGTTAAAGTAACATGTTCCCTTATTGATACATTTTCCAGTTATTTTCTCAATTAGATTAGTCTACAAAATGCTGGAAAACAGTAAAAAAGAAAAAAAAAATGTGACCGCTTTAAATGTGTTGTTTTGTCCAACCAACAGTCTAAAGATAATCCGTTTATTACAACAGAACAACAAGTAAAGTGTTGCCATCAATATAACTTAGTTACAGTCCTAAAAATGTGCACCGAGTAGAGGGAATAAATCCGTCTTTGTAATACTGTACTTCCTCCTGTCCTGTGTCTGATGATTATCAGAGTCCATTGTGTAAAGTTTTCAGTTTGTCAGTGAAGGAGGGGACAAAAAAAAGAAAAGAGTTGATAGCTGGACAAGTCACATGATGCTGTTACACTTTGAAATCTGGTCATAAGATTCACATTCCATCATCATCATCCCCACCTCTCGCTCTAAAGCTCTCAAACACACAGTGAAGAAAGTGCAAACAGGTTACATCCAGGAAAAGGCTCAGGTTGATCCAGGATATTTGATATGTCCATGTTTTTCCATGCTTTCATAACACAAACACGTATGTCAAACAGACCTGTGAGTCAGTGATCAATCAAGATGGGATGTCAAATGTTGTGTGTTTGCTCATCAGCTGATTTTACAGATGATTAGGTTACATACTGTATAAAGTAGAAAAGCAAGACCGTTCATGCTCAAAGTCATGGGGGCTGGCAAAAAGGAGAACTAGTCTGTATTTCAGCCTGCCAAAAAGATACGCTTATGTATCTTGATAAGACAAATTAGTCTGGACAACTTATTTCCTGTTTTCTCCCTCTTTGTTTTTGAACAACCACAACACAAACTCCCTCCACTTCTTCTCAGTAATCTGCATTCACTCAAAGTTCTATTGAAATCACAATATGGCCTACTGAAATTTTCAAATCGCAAGAGATGCAATATTTGTTGAGGGCTAAATGTGTGTCAAAATACAATTTTAAATAAAATATTGCCGTGCTGCAGAGATGTCCTCGCCTACAGATCGTATTCTACAGATTTAAGAAATAAATCTTTTTTTGGTACATCTTCACAAAAATCACACCATGATCATTTTAATATGTTTTTCAAGAATGTGACAAAAGGCATCTGCATAGACACTTTGTCTATGCCTTGAAGAAGGTCTCTGACTGAAAGCTTGCTATTAAACTTTTGCCACATTTTTTATCTTATCTACAACTCCAGCACCTCATTTAAGCCTGACAGTTTTTTTCTTGAATATGTTTTTTAATACGTTAAAATTAATTACGTTAAAATGATCATTTTAAACTCTATAATATCGCATACCATGTGCAATTGCAATATCAGTCAAATCAATCTCAAATTTGTTAAATAGGAGGTTATAGCTGGTACTCACCCAGAAGATGAAGTTGAAAAAGAAAAGCAGGAACTTAACACATTTCATTCCCCCCTCTACACCCATGGCTGATGATAAGGATCTGTTTCCTGGCAGGGGAAAACACACAAAAAAAAGTTAGTGACATTCACTTTTTCAAGGCAGTTATGTGAACGTTACATCAGCTGAAATATGAGCAGCAGAAGCGTGGAAGATATGAGTCCTTTGATTTCTGATTTAAGCTATAAAAGGCCATGAAGCATGACCTGGACATCTGTGACAAGCTACTCATGTTAGTTAGGTGGACGACACATGTCCCCATTGTTAGATCATTACAACCAAAGCCATGGCACACATCCATAATGTCATTAAAAAGACAAATTAACATTTAGAGCCACCAGCTACTTTGTCTAAACAGAAAACAGTCCCTTAAAATGGGCAGGGGTGTACTTTAAAGACTATTAAAATATGTTTAGGCGCTTTTCAACACATCGTCTGGGCCCCTGAGGGGATCAACAGTGCTGTTTTGAGGAAGAAGCAGAGCCCCGTCCAGCCCTGCCCCGGGCCCGGCCCCGGGCCGTTAATCACTGCTAAGTTAGCAACAATACCAGCGTTGTTACGAGCCAAATAATTAGAGCGACTTTCTTTTATTGAATTTGTTAGTTTGACAGCTAAGTTAGTCTTAGATAAACACAAACATATAGAAAAGTGTCCCTTTGTCACAACATCCTCTTTTTGATTAACGTTACTTTTTGTGTGTGTGGAGATCGATAACCGTTAAATGTCCCGTTACAAAGTTGTTGACGGAAAAGCAGTTAGCTAGTACAACGAATACAAGTTGGATATTTCGGCGTTTTTTTTAGGTGTAACATTACCTTTGTGAAGAAGTATTTAAAATCCTGCGATGAGAGGCGAAGACGACGATGTGTTGAAATTTTAGATCAACTTCTGCTGTTTATAGTCCCTCCCTCCCTCGGCGGCTCCCTCACTTCCCACCTCTTCTACGACTTCTCCATTTTTTGACCATAACTTATTATGCTGCCTTCAGGGTCTCCTCGTTAATCACACAACTCCCCCCACAAAAAGAACATATTTTGGGTTGCCAGATTGTGAAAAATCCCACTGGCTGGGTGTTTAGTATTTCTCGTTGGTAATAGCACCGTTATAAATGTTGTTGATCATTAATAGACGCTTAAAAAGTTATTAATAAATGGGTTTTGATTCAGACTCTCCTGTAGCCTTTTCCCAGATGTAGCCTACGTGGTCATATGGTCCAATCAATCAAAAATAATTTTTCACAACCTGGCAACCCAAACGTTGATGGCTAAAAATGATAAACGATTAACACATCTTTATGCCACAGCTCATAATAGTGAAATATAGGCTACATTAGGAAGGAAGGCACTGTGAAATATGAGTCAGATTATCACCTATTCACAGGTTCCTCTCTCCTAATTAACATTATTATAATGGTGATTCAAATTCTGTTACATTCACACAGGAAATGAAACACTGCGTCAAAGATCTGTAAGAAACCCAGTTTCTCAGATATTTCCTCTTTTACACACTGAGTAACATCCTCAGAATGCTGAATAACTCTCTCATTGAGCAATATGAAGATTGAAGATATAATATATATAATAAGAAGAATTAAAATGACATCAAACGTTTGGTCAAAATGCAAATGCGCTTTTTAATTAACAATGTGCTTGGCTGACAGAAATAACTGCACTCATTTAATTTAACATTTAATTTGACTATGTCCACCTCACAGCATTACACATGTATATGTCTCATGTCTATCTATCTATCTATCTATCTATCTATCTATCTATCTATCTATCTATCTATCTATCTATCTATCTATCTATC
>JAOVVB010076288.1:0-13808 GCA_028570985.1 Heterobranchus longifilis
TTCACATCGCCTGACCGGAACTCGTGTCTAATGGCGTTTTTACATTGACTTTATATGTAATTAATTCGCATGAATTAATTAATTAATTAATTTGCGTCTGGTATGTAGATGACATTAGAATGCCGTTATGAGGGACTTTTGTAGCTCCTGTTTCAGAGTTGGTAGGCTACTCTCCCAGCACAAGGTGATGCAAGTGTACAGTGATTGGCCAAGAGACGCAAGTGTGCGTTGATTGGTCGAACACAGCCAATGCAGCACCGGCAATCGCCATTTTTAAAAACCTGCATCTTAATAAACCTGCACCATATAAACAAAAGACAACACAAAGCACAAACAGCTCGTAGCGAGAAAAAAATGGAAGAAAACACGGACAAATGGACAGTTAAGTCCAGGCTTTGCTGAATATATGGGGGAACGGGGGAAATACAACGTGATTTTGACTCGTAAAAAAGCGAACGGCTTACGTCACTTCAGCGGTCCGGTGCATTCCGGTGCGGCCCGGTGCAGTGCAAATGCAAACAGAAAAAAAGCCCTTGAAGGTACGTAGTTCTCGGGGGAGCTCCCCAATGGGCAGTTCCTCTCAGGGAGTCCCCAGAACTGTTTGGTCCGAAAACATCTATTGTCCCAAGAGAGGCCCTCGGGAGAGTTTGTGACCATGAGAGAACAGATACAGAACAGCATGAATGAATGGATGATAAATATAAGTAGTGGGAGAGGGTGTTATTTACAGGTATTTCTGCCAACTTGTATAATGAATACCGTATATAAGTGCACATTTTCATTACAATTGGATACCTCTCCAACCCTGCGTCTTCTCTTATTTACTCCATTTACAAAAGTACAGGCAGCAGCGTTCTCCCCCACTCAGCCTCTTGACAATGACCCATTAAAAATGTGTGGGAGCTGTGTATCCACATAGCAGGCAGCATCTCTCTTGAGTATTTAATAATGTGTATTCATTACTGTGCACTCCATTTTCCATTACAGGGAGGAATGGAAAAAAAGGTGTCCTTCTTTGAGACGAGTGAATAAACATGCAAATAATGGCCAAGAAGACCAAGAGATCTAGACACGCTTACTTTTTCTTTTTTTAAGTAGTTATATTATTGCTTAAATGAACATCAAATTAATGTTGGAGTAATAGCTAGACAGAAAGTTGCTGTTGTGTGAATGAATACAATTTAAAAACAGAGAGAAGATGCCCCTGATCTTTAATACCAATACAATGTAAACATGCATTTTTTTATTTTTTTTTATTTAAATATTTTGGGGAACATGTCCTTACAGAAAATCTAATTAATGTGTGTGCATATATTCTTGTTTCTCTATTGTAGAGATTTCCATACAAAAGATGGAAAAATGAGCTGGTGACCAGCCAGACGGACACTGGAGCTTGGACTGACACACTAATCTTGTTTTTGTTTCCAAATGCAAAATGGCTTTTCAAAGGCGTTTTATCTAGCAGAGCGCAGTATCTTTGCCTGAGTCAATATAATGTTGAATCACTGTAAACAAAATGTCTCTTGTGTCTCTGGTCTGCCAGCTAGTTAGTCAGTCAGATACTGAAGACTTGTCAGATTAATTCCCCCATACTGCTCTTTTCACAAAAACATTGACCTTTGCATGTCTGGTCCAAATGATTTCACTGTAAGGCAATTTCTTTTTTTAAATATCTGAGAAATTGTATTTGAACATATATTGTTCGAAGTACATATTTTCAGTTATGCATTCTATAATTTTTACAAGCTTTTAGCAGAGTCACTATGTGCGTTAGCATGTCATATATTATTATTTTCAGAATTTTCAACCCGTTCCCAACCCTTCAAATATGGCAGCTTGTTCAGTGGCCCTCAGTGTTTGTTACCATCTGTATGAGATGCACCGGTCTTTCAGCTAACTCGGGGTGGATGGGTCAAACAAACACAGGACTTTCAATCAGAAGACTGCTGTTTGTGTCCCTTCTGAAACCATTTTTTCCTAATCCTATCCTAACCAAGTAGGTTTGCTGCCTAAACATTAATCACGTTTTGAAGTCTGTCGGACCTGCACGTTGAAAAATGACGCCAAATGGGTACCGAGAGCTTTAAAAAGTGACACCAATGGATCCTGACCCAGTGTCCGTGTGTGAGTGAGAAATTGTTGGAATTTTCGAATACTATAAAAAATATTGATGGGACAATCTGAGCCGTACTAATATCAAAATATATACTGATATAGTGCAACATGAAACAGATCTTGACACTTCTATTACTTGGTTTTGGCTCACGTTGTACTTTTGGAATTACAGTTCCCATAATGCTTTGGGGGGGTAGGGTGGTGCAAACATATTAATATGTAGCCTCTGAAATATTATGTTTTAACAGTGTGTCTCTTATTTTTCTGAGAGAAATAAGACAGAACACAGACACAACAATATCACTTTTATCACTGCAGGCCTGAATGGACTGCTGGCCAAAAGGAAATTAAAATGCCACTTTATTGTATGTATGTTCATGTGAAAGTCCCCAGACTGATGCATTTTGCTGCTAAATGTTTAAATGTCAGTTGCATAACATTTTCTGGACAAATCCACATCCAGAAGAGGATTAAATTACAAATTAAATTAGAGTACAAAAAGGTCTCATTGTTGCTGCCATCCTTTTCTTAGCAGACCGATACACAAACACCACAGGGAGAAGTGGTTGCCATCCAGCTGCGTCTACACACGGTATGTGCTGTGTGTTTGGAGTGAAAGGCAGCAGAGCTGCTCAAGGATCTGAAGGTGATGAATGCGAGGCTGAGAAGTGAATAAGGAGGCTTTGGGATAATGGCTCAGAGTCAAGCAATATTTGACTGTTGCAGGGGTAATCCTTTCCTCCTATTCCCCCTGCCTGAAGGTGATAATGGCTTTGCACTGCTGCCGAGCTGCGCATGCGACCGGGATGAGACGCTGGCGCTGTGTCACGTCAAAAGGCCTTGCCAAAAAAGATGCCATTGTGTGGCTTTAAGCAGTGTCTGTCTCAGAGTAGAGAGGAACTCATTTATCTAAAGTCTCTCCTTCTCAATACGCAAACAAATCAGACAAAAAAATCAAGCTGTGGACAAATTATGAGTTAACGGTATGTGTGCTCGGTCTTAAAGGATCAGTCTCCAATCCAAATGTAAACCACTTGTAGAAACAGAAACACTGTGATGAAACATTTTTCATTTAATAACATAATTAATTGATTGATTCAGCACATTGATCGTGGAAGTCAAATATTGATTTTTTTTTTTTCCTTCTAAAAAATGTCCCCTAGTCTTTATTTTTAAAGTGTATTCAATTTCTGTCATATGTTTGAAATATTGATATCCGCAGGAATGCCTTTCCAGAGGTTGAATTATAGCTTTGCTAAACAAAATGAACAAAAACCTCTGAAGACTGGTAACAACTGCATGAATGACAGCCTCTGGCAGCAAAGACTTCATCTCCTGGGATACAGCACTTTTGATTAAACGGGAAATAACTTCCAAACAACTAAAAAAAAAATAGCTCCAAATAACTTTCTCCCAAACACTAATATCATAAGCCCTCATGTTTCAGAAGTGTGTAAAATGTACATCTCAATAATTAAATGTGTTGTATGTTAAACTAAAATTGTTATGTCAATACAGTATGTCAATATCACTGTGGTCAGATTGACAGGACATTCACACCAAAAGCCCAAGTTTGACATTGCCCAGCGCATGGCCATTATTTTCAATGGCTACCTGGGCCATACCATTGCGCACTATACCCACGTTTTTTCTAATAACTGATAATAATATAACTAATAATAATACTGCATTCCCGGCTCTGCCAGTGATATGAAACAGACTTCTTGTCTCCTAAGTGGGCGCGGTCTCATTTGAAAGTGTAGTAAACATCATGCGGGTGGATAAAAAGTTATATTTGCACAATTTGTTTATATTTTATTTTCATCACAAAAATTAGTGTCTATCTGTGGCGTTCGCAGATGTTAGTTGATGTTAGTTTAGCTGTGTTGCTAGATCTCGCGAGAGTTTGTTGCTGAGACAGAAAAAAAGGTCACAAACAAAGTTAATTTTTTCCTGATTTGTCCATCTGAAAAATTTATTTTTTGTATCAGAATGTTCAGAAGATATGTGGTTTTGAGAAAACTGGGTCCAATATTTATTTTGGTGACTACGGGGCGAAAGGATCGGTCGTAATCTGTGTTCACGTTCACTTCTCCCATTGGAATCAATACACTCAGAACAGCTGCTAGTCTCCTAAAGAGGCGGGGCTGTAACTAAACCCATGTGACACAGATACAGGAAATGACTCAATGTATAGCGTCCTAAATAGCTGCTTTGTAGGATTATTTTTGCATTTTGCACACTCCCTCATAAGAACAATTTGCTCTTGCTCGGTTCTTACAATGTCTGTATATTGGACTGTAGCATGTACGTGAGCATGCGGTTAAAAGATGGAACATGCTTCTCCGGGCTGCAGATTTACAAACCTGCAGAATGGATGTTGTTGTTGTTGTTGTTGTTGTAATAATAGCCATTTGTTTTGTTTTTTTCAATGTGTCATGCACCAAAAGGTGCCCTTGTTTGCAAGCAAACAACAGCAATAACATCCGATATCACATATAATGCATTTCCATGTATGTAAACATATGATATAAACACAATCTGACACATCTGAGGCATAGACATCAAACAACACATCAAACATAAAGTGCCAGCCTACGCTGTTGGTAGGCATCTAACACAAACCGAGCTAAATAAAACACTTCTGTCTGACAGAGAAAACAAATCAGGACATTCTGCAGATATTTTAATGAAAAGCTTGTATCTAAAATTGTGATATAATGGACAATAAAACAAAAAGTGCATTTCATTTTCAACCACTCCCAGATCACACAGCTGATAGATTCTGTTTTCCTCTAGAATTGAGTGGAAGATGTCACATCTCAGTTGAGCACAAACAGACTTCTGCTCAGGTTAAGGGTGACATAATGCTCTGGTTGATAAATATACTTGATCAGACTGTACATTCTTAATTTAGGTTTACACATGCACAGATTTGGAGTAGAATTTTTTTGCAAGAACAGAACAATGTAGGTCGACCTCACCTTCTGAGTTGTGAAAACCTGGGTCAAAAAAATGTTGAGGAGTCACTGGGAATGAGAGCCACACCCCGAGTTGAAAAAAAAATCTCCTGGCTTCTGTAGCAGTCACACGTGCAACGCACCTGGAAGGCTGGAAGACATCGCTACGTGCATGCCGGCCGTCTGTCCACCAGCGTCTTTTCTTAATGGTTTGCAATGGGAGCGCCGCGTATTAACGCTCTGCTGCAAACACCAGCAGTGTGACGAGGCTGAACGTCTATTCTGTGCTGAGTGCCGAGATTTTGCCGGTTTCTTTTCTGGTCTCCGAGAGTTGAAAAATTCAACTTGGGGTAAAAATGCTGCGCATCACTTTTCACTTTTCACCCAGCCGTCCAAGGTGGGGCAGGACTAATAGCACGAAGACCAAGTGCTGAACAACAACAATGGAGGAGGAAAAATGAAGCTGGTCTCAGAGTATCCATGGGACCTTCCTCTCTCCCTCTGTGCTTCAGCCTTCCCTTCATGCAGAGCGAGGGCTGACATGTTTGCTTCTGCGGATATTTTGTATCATAGCAACCAGACACAACCAATGTGTCTCTGCTGAAAAGACGCTGGGCCTCCAAAGCACTATCAAATGCTGGCAGCAGGGCTTTTTCAGAGGAGTAGCTGCCATTTCCAGCTGAGAAAAATAAGCTTTGGTGGACAAGAGACATCACAATTTGGAGGTGTTAACGTTATTTCCATGGAGTCATTAGCTAGCGCACTTCTTATACAGTCTTAGTCTACAATGTTTCTGAAGTTAACTAGCTGTTTGCTCTGAGACTAGGGGAGACCGGGGGCAATTGTAACATCTCAAATGGCACCAGTCAGAAACTTTCCCTTCAGATGTATAATTTGCAAATTTTTATAATTTACAAGTATTTTTTAATTTGCAAATTAATTGTACATAATCATTGTACAGGGAAGTATGAGGATTCAATACAACTTTGGACCCGGCTCTGCACTCTCTTGACTGTTTATTTTTTTAAGTGCCCTGAACTGATGACCCCCTTAGAAGCAAATGTAAGACGTGCAATCTACTATATTTATGGTGTGAAGTTGCTGTAACAAAACTGTAAGGGCCTAACCTAACTGTATAGGCTACCCCTGTGGTGTTCATTTGTTTGTCCAGTCAAAAAAATTGCCGCATACACGGCACCCCCATCTTTTCTTTGTCACCTTTTTCACCCCTGATGACTTTGCACCCCTGTTACTGCCATTAAAAAGTAATCAGTTAAATTACAGTGTTACTTACTGGGAAAACTAACTCGTTAGAGTACTTTGGCGTTACAAAATTTAAAACACAGGGTGCGCAGCCTACTGTACGTTTACTTTTGCATGTATTGACACTACCATCATTATAGCCTCGTCTCCAGCCCATAATCTGTAACTCTGCAGAGTTGTCAACAAGAGGACAGACGCTGTATCCCCTTTACCCTTTAAACATATGATTCAAGAGGGCAACGGTGCTCATGTATATACACTAACCAGTTCATACAACACATTGTTTTTTTGCAATTCAACTGCAAGTAAAAAGTTGAGTTATTAAATGCATGAAAGTAAATATAAACTTTAGCTGTCGTTACCTGATGGCTAACGATCTGTGCAGGGAGGCATATTAACTCGGTCAATGCTGAGTTAATTACTTTCATGACCAGTGGCGTAACGTAATAGTGACATCTCTCTCTCATACACAACTTATACACAACTTGGGAAGATAGTAGGCTATATCACAATTGGTATGTAATTGCAGAGTAGGCTGTGTGAGGCAGTGTAATGCGGTAGAGCAGGGGTCCCCAACCTTTTTTGCACCGCAGACCACTTTAATATCAATAATATTCTTGCAGACAGGGGGGTGGGGGGGTGATGTGTTTCATAACTCCCACAACTCCCAATTCCCATTTGCAGGCTATATTTCACAAGTATCATGACTTTTAAATAAATCTTTTGCTGATTAAAATCCAGCTCTGTCATCCTGGTGTGAGCTCGGTATGTAAATGAGCGGCGCCCGGCCTCCCTCCACGGTGCACAGGAGGCACAGCGAGATCCCCCAGTGTGTGCCCACTGCGGCCGTCATCTCTGCAGATGTCCGTTCCGTGCACTGCGACCACGGAGGGAAGCCAAGCAGCGCCCTTCCACACACACAGCCCACAGCGAGATCACAGAGCTGGTCTAAAATCAGCAAAGCATCTCTCTGGATATTAAACACACTGCACATATTTTTTCTCGCAGAATGTTGCAACTCACCAATATCACTGATCCAGTGGGCTGGCTTCCCTGCGTACACAGCTTTTGTCCACATATCACACACGGGGGCTCGGAGCATGTGACTCACCGGTCGCAATAAATCCATAGAACTCGTCTTACTTCCTATTGAAGGACGCTCTATTGGAGGCCTCTGCTCTCACTTCATCATTGTTAGGTCTTTTATCTCCCCTACTGAAGAAACTCAAGCACCGTTATTCATGTTTTTTATTCACTACGCTGCAACACGCACATGTAGTAGGTCAGCGGATGATGACCTCGCATTTGTGTGTTGTGGCCGTGGTAGAAGGGAGGAAAGGTGCAGCGCAGACAGGCCGTGCCAAGATCAATGTTATAACATTATATATAGTTTCCTCACGGCCCGGTCCCCTGCGCTAGAGGGCCCACTTTGAGATGCAGGGGGGGGCCTCTCTCGTCCACATTTAGTATTGCACACAAATTAAAATAAATAAAAAAACAACCTTACGCAGATGTGCCCCTGACAGCTCTGGGCCCCAGATGCTTGCACCATCGATACTTACGCCACTGTTCACGACGTGAAGGCTGTCCTCTCTGCCGTCTTGCTAGCTGAGCTGCACACTGACACAACCGGAGCCTTCCACTAGTAGCTATGCAGCTAACGTTAGCCTCCACGGAAGGAAACAGAAATGTGACAGGGATTTCCCTTTTTTGGAAGGAAGGGGGGAAACACGGTAAACTTTTAAAACTAATGGATTGCTTATTTGAAAACATAACTAAATAACGGATTACTTGAAATGCAAAACTAACGCGTTACATTACTCGTTACAATAAAAAAATAAAAAAGTACTCTACCCCAACACTGGTTTTATTAGGACTAAAATGTATTTTATATGCTTGTTAGGCCTCACGGTTAGAGGAATTGTCTTTTGTTGAGGATCACTGGTAATCAGAACTAAGTGTGTTTTAAAGAACCTCCACAAGGTGCCTTTAAGTCCCATTAACCCTCACTGCAGCGTGCCAAGTGACATATCAGGCAGTCAGCAGTGCTTTCAAGCTTAAACGCTGAGTGATCCTCACAACGTCAGCAACTTCACAACCTGAAGATAGGGGAGTGGGGATTCCCGGGGGATCACTAGTGTCACTGCGGCAGCCTGACTACTGATTGGCCAACGTGTGTGTGTGTGTGTGTGTGTGTGAGAGTGTGTGGGTGTATGTGTGTATGAGTGTGAGTGTGTGAGTGCGAGAGAATCAGTCTTGTTAGAGAGGACTCACCACTTTCTGCCTGCCTCTGATTCTATCAACCTCCCTCTGTTTCTTTTGAGTTGACCCCGCTGCCACCATGCACAGCTGTAAGAGGAGCCAGGGGTCTGTTCTCCTACACACACACACAGACACACACACACACACACACACACACACACACACACACAATCACAACCCAGAATCACAGGGAGTCCTGTCATCAATAATGATTTTAATGCTTGTGGGTGTTAGAGATGGTCAGGGAGCCCTGAATCATGATTTATCACACTCAACGGTGCACATGGTGTGCACATGCACTCACAGTCAGATCCATACACACACACACACACAAACACACACACAGACTGCTGATCGTGATGATCATTAGCGAGGACTGGCTCATCTAATGACGGCTATCCCTGCGCTCTCTCTCCCCCTGTACGCTCTTTCATTACCCAACATGAATACCTCACTTGTTATCACTCTCTCCCTCTCTCTCTCTCTCTCTCTCTCTCTCTCTCTCTCTCTCTCTCTCTCTCTCTTTCGCCCTCTCATACTTATACACACATATGCAGCACGTGCGCACGTGGATGCTGCTCTTCTTCTGCGCATCTCCCACCATCTCCAACATGACTGCTTGTCTCTGCCTGTGGCCCCAATCCATGTGTTATTGATGGAATCCTTCCAGACGCAAATATACACACACACACACACACACACACACACACACACACACACTGCCCACTCAACCACCCAATCACACACTGCGAGACCCCGGTGACTAATACTAGCTGATCCTCAGTGACCAATAAAAAGAGCCTGGAGACTGACAGGTTGCTCTGCAGCTCTGATTTATCGAGTGGGGTCTCTCGTCTCTCCCCTTCTCCCCTCGCCTTAATTACTTTTCCTTTCTCTCTCTCCTCGATTTTTCTGTATTGTTTCTGATTCTCTCCTCACTCTCCTCTTTTCATAGCTCTATTCTTTCTTTCTTTCTCTCTCTCTCTCTCTCTCTCTCTTTATCTTTGTGACATGGGGGAAGAATAGGCTGCGGTCATTTACAACCCACTGACGTCTGAGTGGTTGGTTTCTAATAATAAAATTAGCTGAGACATACTGTAGAGGAGGAGGAGGGAGATGCTGTATGAGAGGAAAACATAGTGAGGTAAGGAGGGATACAGTAGTCTGAGAAATAAAGTGAGGGAGGGATATAGATGGATGATAACAAAGTAATCTTGGGGGATTGCGAGGGCCAAGGTAATGGATCCCAGAGATAGCGAGACAGGAGGAGGATTAAGTACTGAAAAACAAAATATTACTTCTGCAGCGCGTGTGTGCGTGTGTGTGTGCGTGCGTGCGTGTGTGTGCGTGTGCAGGCGTATCAAGGTGAGGCTTCGCACTGATGAGAAAGGTCTGTTACGAAAGTTGAAAAATCCCAAGACCCACGTAGTGCTGTATATCACTGTGGCAGTTTACCGTTTTATATCTACTTTGTGTGCCTTGTTTGCATGGTTGAGCACTACAGTATATCTCTGCCAAATGGCAGAGAATAACTCAATCTGCGAGGGCAGAGGTGCTCTTTTTACCAGGTGGCAGCCACCGTCGGGGTGAGGGGTTAAATAGCTATCGCCACAGTAAAACCTTCTCACTGCATTTCACAATATAACAAGGGTCAAACATGAGTCGCCATCACAGATTCACAGGGTCAAATGGCTTTGGCACTGAATGTACTAAACTAATAATTTTGTTAATTCTAAATTACCCCCCTATTCTACTCAAGATGTTTTCTCATTGCTGAAAGCATGCTCAGCTGTTGCATGCGCTCGGAATTATGTTTTTGTTTTTTATGCCTCTGCGTCGGCAATAGCATTCTTGTGAACGCGATATCTCAGGAACGCCATGAGGGAATTACTTAAAATTTGGACCAAACGTCCACTTGGACTTAAGGATGAACTGATCAGATTTTGGTGGTCAAGGTCACAGTGACCTCGCATGACACGTTTCTTTGTCCTTAACTCAAGAATTCCTATGCTTATTATAATAAAGTTTCATGCAAATGTCTAATAGGATAACATGATGAAGTGATGATATTTCATATCCAACTTCACTGTGACATGTTCTGCAAAAATGCTTTCCTAACATTTGATTGGATACTGAACTGGTGACACTAATCTTGAAACTGTGCTGATTGTATACATTTTCTGTGCTGCCGTGTTGAAGATCTGTGTGAAGCATCCAGGTTTTGCAAAAAAGAAAAACACTTTTATTAAATTAGATTAGATTGAAACTTAATACCTAACATACATGCATATGCACCTGTATAAATGGGAGGGGGGAGTTGAAAATGAAACAGAAAAAATTATATTTTCTTTAAAGGGGAGATATTATGAAAAAAAGAAAAATTCAGTGCTTGTGCAAATACATTTGTGTATGTGGAGTGCCTACCAGTCAGAGCATGTGAGTGAGAAGTTCCACTCCTTGATCACAGAGCTGTTTGTTCCCCCCCCCCGCTCCCCTGTTCAAAGCTGATCAACATTGCTCCGCACACATCTTTGATTTCACTCCGCTCCACTCAAATGGCTCACCGCTCGCCAAAGCAAAAAAAAGTGTTGTATTTATCAGATGAACACCAGCCCACCCTCCATGCCCCCAGTGCCTGGAGCTCCTCGTTCATCCGCAGGCAAAAAATCAGCCAGATGCTGGCGGTGCTCCGGAGGGAGGGCAGGTGCCATTGATCTGCATGTACAACTTGAGCCTAGGTTGGGCCTCAGGCATTCTTCAAAGTCATGGTGTGAGCAGTACCGCAGCAAATTTGGAGTAGGAGATAAGGCGATGCTCCAAATTGTTAAAACTTCCACTCTGCACTCCATCCAAAATCCTCTCACTCGTGCTCCGCTCACATGCTCTGCTACCGGCCCACAAACTGTGAAATAAGAGTCAGTTTTTTGTGGGCTGCCCCCCGGGCTGCCCCCCCTCCCCATCTGAGTATCTCCACCCACGACTAAAGAACTACCTTTGCAAAGGTGCGGCATATTTTTCTCACAAGACAATCAGAGCAGGGGGGCTTAAAGAGACAGATGCTAAAATGGAGCGTTTCAGACAGAGGGCGAATACAGGTATATTCAGACAGACAGTATGTTATATTTGGGTTTTTTTACATTAAGGCATGTAAACATGTTCTAGTAGAAACCCAAAATACATTAATCTGAAAATGAGCATAATATGGGACCTTTAATATCACTCTGAAATATATCCGGTGAAACATTTTTAGTATGCTATGTGAGCATAATATGTCCTCTTTAATGTTCCCATCATTGTAAGTCCACTTATTTCTTCTTTGAGGTTTAACAGCATTCTTGCCATCACATTGCTGCCTTTTTCTAAATTTAAACTTCCTCAATGTTGTCTCAAAAAAAAACAAATAGCCATTTTATGCCCTCCTCACTGTCTCCACACTATAGTATAATTTCTCCACTGGCCTCTATTCGCCCTCTTTTAATGAATAGTACTAATAATAATAGCTTGAATTTTTATAGCGCCTTTCAATGGACCCAAGGACGCTTTACATATATCAAGGCAGAACAAATAACACACAAACAAACAGAAATAGTGGTAACAGTGTTTGCCGGGGATAACAGGATTAACCGAGGCCTTGGTGAACAGGTGGGTTTTCAGGAGTTCTTTGAAAGGTGGGGGCTGCTCCAAAAGTCCGGAGGTTGGTGCGGGGAGTGATGACGGGGCATTGGGGTGCAATTTTCCATACTTGTGTGTTCATTTTATGTCTTTCTTCCGTATCTGCAACATGTTATATCCCCCCATTTCTGCAGTTGTATAACTTCACCCAACTTTAAAAAAAAAACACCTCTATGGATGCCCAGAGCGTTTAAAGCTTATTAATAGTTTTTGTTATTGTCCTTGGGTGAAAGGATTGTAATTTAACCTAAAAAAAAAGAGATTATCCCCAACTTTCTCTGCTGCCTATAACAGGCTGTGGGCATGTGAAGGATTCGGGTCGGTTTTTCCGCGAAAATCATCAACGCGCACTCACAGCGTCACAGAGTCTCCGCCCACAGCAGAGTCCTACAGCAGAAACACTACCTAATGTTCGCTCACGGAGACCACTAATGTCAACAAACTACGGACACACAGCACGGCGTCCACACATGCTGCGTTTCCAATTTCAGCACACGTCTTACCGAAGTAACACGCATGCTGTGTTTACGTTAGATGCATTTTGAAGTGGCATATCAGAAAACCCATATCTTTTTGGAATTTTCATATTGATTGTTTTAGACGGCCTCTGACAAGTGACCTATTTTTTATCATTTAGTTATGAGGATGTGTTGCTTGTGTGTATAAAAAAAAAAAACAGTCTCATAAATTGCAGAGGCTCTTGTATCAAATTTGCAGTTTAGTTTTTTTGATGCGTTATCAAAGAGTTTTGAAGATGTCACCCTCGAAACCGCGCCTGTCAGAACACAGTCAGATCGTCGCGGAAGATAAAGTTAGAGTTGACAAGCGATCTTACAGTTTGGCCTTTTAAATAACTGCACGCCAAAAGCAACAGCTCTATCAGCTTGTACTTATTTAGGTGAGAAAGGGTCACAAAAGAATAAATTACCACTGAATCGCTTTCATGATTAGACAAACAAAATTCGTATAGGCAGGGTGGCAGCAGAGAACAAGATTACAAATATATCTTATTAAAAAATACTGCCAGAAAAAAAAACTTCACCCAGTGCAATTTATAAGGTAGATTTGGCAGAAAGCAACTTCCCTACATCCCTTCATTTAAACCCCATTAGCTGGACTGCCCTGTGCTGCTGAGCAACTCTTTGATATATGTTGCAACAGAGAGATGTTAAGATGAATGTCCAATGTTCTCAATGCATTTTTGAGTTGCACTTTGAAGCTGCATGTCACAGCACACAGTAGATGTTCAGACAGATGCCCTGTGTCCTCAGAGCGTATGCGAGAACACTTTGAAGCTGAAATTCTCTTGAAAGACAAAGCCTCACTCCCAACGCAGCGTGGCACTTTTGCATGTTCTCGCCCATTTATGTTTGAAAAGAGTTGCATGATGGAGTAACTCTCAAAGTCTAAAGCAAAATCGAGTCTGTTTCAAGTTTCTCTTAGCTCTGTTGCCTCCATCACGCAGTAATATGGACAGAGTGAAACCAATTCCTGCTTTTGTTTTCTTTACTTTACAGGGGGGGGGGGGGGGGGGGG
>JAOVVB010076298.1:0-28307 GCA_028570985.1 Heterobranchus longifilis
AGACCAATACAATCCGATAAAATATGTTGTAGTGCATTTCCACAATCTACTGAAAACTCCTAAATAGATATTCAACACATGAAGTCAGTAACTCAATGAAAACGGGTGAAAGTGCACCGGGGATTTATAACACAAGACAAAACAAGAGCATCATTGTGAAACAGAATGCGACACAATTATCGTTTTATCTCGATTATCTTGTTTTCATAAACGCTGGAAGCCAAAATCGTAATTGAAAATAAAATGTGATTAATTGCGCAGCCCTCCTCGACATAATGAACAGCCTATTGAGCTGCGAGGTGTACAGTAAATGTGCGAGGACCACAGTGGAAACATGCCCAGCTCTTTTTCTTCTACATGTCAAAGAAAGGAAGGAAGGAAGGAAGAAAAAGCAGTGTTGGTGTATGTGGCATGTGTGCTGAACAAAACCTCTTCCTGGATAAGTACAGGTTTTTGAAAACATCTGACAACCTACCAAAGCCTTAGAAAGGTTTCCAGTTTACCGTCTCAGAGAGTTACGAGTATGGAACTGCGACTGACACTGAGGTTAAGGTCAGCCCACCAGCTATGAATATATATGACCGTATCTAGAGACTAAGGAGACTCATTACAATTTTAAGTAGGCCAGACTGACCAAACCCAGTAGCAAATTTTGAATAAAAATCTGGTTTTAACTTCCCGTCTCGGTGCAGCTTTTAAGGGACCCTTAAAAGCTGCACATGACTTTCAGTGCTACCAGCGGTGTTGTTGTTTTTTTTTTATATCGGCAGCTTCAGTAGCATTAAGACGAAAGCATTGACTGGAAGGCATGGGCCAAACATAAAAGCCTGTTGCGTGACTGTCCTGTGGATTGTGTATATTCATGTCTACTGTATGTTTGCATAAGTATACATTAGTTTGATTACGGTCAAGTAGAATAGATTGGCTCTGCAGTAGCTGTCCCAACTGATGGGAGTCCTCCTCCTCCTCTTCTCCTCCGCTGACTGATCAGTGATGATCAGACTGCAGCTCTGTGGCACTCATGTATTCCCCCACACACACACGCACACACACAGAATTTCTCTGCTCTGCATACACAGATAGCTATTACACACACATAGTCACTCCCTTTCACTCTCTTACTCCCGTTTCTCCTTTTTACCTCTTTCTCATGCTCACTTGCACACGGTTACACACACATGCACGCACTTTTTCCCCCATGCACACAAATTCACTCAAAGGCTCACTCTTCACACACTCATACAATACAAGCCTCCCCTCCTTCTTCTTCTTCTCCTCCTCCTCCTCCTCTCCCCTCCCCTCTCTCCCTGCCTGCCACTTTGCCTTTGGGCAGCGTGAGCCGGAATGGTCTGAAGGAGTTAGCGCCATGCACATGAAGTGCTCTCTTCACCCGGACGTGCATGTGAGCGGGGAGGAATTGTTGAGAGCAGAGTCCCCTCAGAGCTCACACAGTCCATCTCAGGAGCGGACGGGTCAGGCCAGGTTTCTGCTGCTTGCACCCATGTCAAATTTGGGCTAATTTATTTGGAGCCCTTCCTTTTTTTTCCTCTCTGGCAAGTTTTTTTTTTTTTTTTTTTTTTCTGACCCATCGACCAGTGGATGCTTTTTGCCTAAAGGGGCCATGTTTTAGTTTTAAACTCTGGGAAAAGAGAAAGGGTGAAATGCTGGTTCTCCTGGTTTGATGAAATGGAGAGGCGCAGGACACAGAATCCTTGAGGACAATCTTAGCTACCCCACCCAAAGAAACTCGCACTCTCCCGGCTTTTTGCTTCTACTTCTATTCTGTGGATCGAGGCGCCATGTGTTAAGACTTCACTCCTGACTGTCACAAGTCTTTCCACGGATGCCTTTCCCTGATGGTTTGGAAAATTTTCTGGGACGGGACGAGAGAACACAGACTACAAAGATTTGCTACGCCGTGCTGAGTGTTATATCCTGAGTGTCGGATTGTAGCTACAGAACAGAATCGAGTTGTCGTCGGCCCTGGGAATATTTTTCGCTGCTTCACATTGATTGCAAGAAATATTCAGGATACTATGTAGTAATACTCTGAAGAGCATGGTTGGTTTTTGGTGACACCAGGAGGTAAAGTAAGTTATACTCTAGGTGGTTGTGTTGATGTTTGCAGGTTGTGGTGTGTTTTAAAATTACTGTAAATTACTGTAATTAAATTACGAAATAAATATAATTGGAATTGGTTACAGTAACTGAGAAAATTATGTAATTAAGTTACAGTTGCTAATCAAAATGTGGCTTATTTGGCCGGTATTTCCAGACAACACTACACTGCACTGCCTGCTTTGAATTTATGTTTGTTTGAGCTTTATTGTCCAGTTTAAAACATTTGTTAGACAAGTAACCAAATGTAATAAGTTACATTACTTTGATTCAGTGATTAAAATAGTTACATTACATTATTAATCTGTAACCTATTACAAAAGTAACCTTCCTAACACTGGTGGTGTGGTGGTTTTCTTAGTTGATGCTGTGATTTGACTTTGCCACTTACTGGATACCGAGCTGTATGGATTTCAGTCACACATTTGCACACACACTCACACACAGATTCTTACATGCACACATACTGTCTTGACACTTGATTTCCCACAAAGGGATCATTGTTTGGATTTTTGCTGTCAAGTCATATGCCTGTCTTCACGTCTTGCGTAAGACCACGTCAATAATGGAATGTCTTTATGAATAGAGATTAGAGAAGTAAAGAGTATGTTATGATTTGTTGAATCATCCCGTTATTAATAGGCTGTTGTTGCCTGCTGCTGAGATTTGGATAATGCTCAGGTCATATTAAGCCAGACTGGAGCATTAGAGGAGTAAGTGGCCCGCGGCCAGTGGGGTGCTAATCTGCTGCTTTCAACCGCTGCCTCAAAGTCACACGGGGCCAGCAAGGCGGATTGCATAACTAGACCTTTGTTTAGGAATCGTACTGTAGGCTGTTTGTGCTTGCTAGCTCTAGCCGCAGCAGCACTGCTCCTCCGTGTACCCTGATGTAGCAGAGAGTGGCAGGGTGTCCGCACTGGGAGCCGGCTTGTCAACTGTGATTGGATGTATAGTATTTATACGGCGGGTGTGTAGTCAGGCATAGTTTGCAACGTTTCTGCTAAAGGCGATGACTGTTATCTGTTGAACGGAATGGATGGAGACTAGTCAGGACTGTCACATCAGCTTATCCGAGACCATGTCTCGGTTTTCACACACTAATGCGCTTTTAGTGTATATGCTATTTGACTGTATGTATGTGTACACTTATAGCTTCCATTTATGCAGCCAGAGTGTGTATACATACAGTATATATATATATATATATATATATATATATATATAAACATGCTGCCATCTGATTTGATAATCCAAGCATGTCGTCCCCAAATGGTGAATTAATCGCAATATGTTTAAAAGCACACTTTGCTGAATTTGTTCCACACTGAGCCAATTTTCTTATGAAGAACAGGTATGAGACGACAATACCTACACCTGTTAACTAATTTATAGTAATCCAACTCAAGGACGGCCATTGTGTGCAAATGGAATAGGAGCAGTAGAGTGTAACAGGAGGAGAGCCTTCCCCGTAGGAATTTTAACGCCCTCCTTTATACTCACAAGTGAAACAGGTCAAAGGCAACAATACTTTAGGGGAAACTATGTAAAGATGTCTCCACTATGCTGTTTTACAAACCCATGTGCTGTTTGTCCTTGGAATGTCACTTTTTTTTCTCCAGTTATTTGACCGTCATGGAGATACGTTAGGTTAACTTTTCATATTTGTTGGTTTTCCTGTGCTTCAGTTTTGTGCATAACATGTTATTTATATTTTATGTTGATGCATTTGTCTTCAGAGAAATTCAACTAACACTCATGCGATTTTGTCGACTAATCGATTAGTAATCGACAGATCTGTAAAACCGAGTTTCTCCACAAAGAATCAAGCAGAAGCACCACTTTAGATCTTGTTTTTATTAGAGATGTGCTCATTTCTTGGAAATAAGTCATTCAGCATGAAAAAAGCATAAAAACGACTAATCGACTAAAGAAATCTTAGCAGCCCTCGGGGCAGCCCTAGTCTCACGCTATTGATATTTCATTTTTGATGCATTTGTCTTCACATGTACATATCCAATTCTGTGTTCTTGTTCTTGTTTTCCTGTTTATTTGTTTGTACATTGTTTTATGACATAATAAAAACCAAACCATGCTTTTAAAGCAAAGTTCTATATAAGTCAAGTCAAGTGTATTTTATTTATAGAGCACATTTCAAAACAACGACGTTGACCAAAGTGCTGTACACAGAGACGAAATGAAACACAGATGGCAAACTGTTCCATAATTTAGGGCCAACAACTGGAAATGGCTCGATCACCATTGGAGATCATATAAAAGTGGTGGTTTACCAGGTATGGATTATAATGTTTGTATATTACAGCAGTGACCTCAAACCCTGCCCCTCTTTTTTTTTTTTCTCCTTTCTGCAGTGTGGCTGTCACCCGCTCCCAGGACGTTCCCTCCTTCGGCCCACCAATCCCCAAGGGCGTGACCTTCCCCAAGTCCACCGTCTTCAGGGACTTCCTGTTGGGCAAAGTCATCAACGCTGAGAACGCCGCCCACAAGTCCGATAAGTTTGGTGCCATGGCAACACGCACACGGCAGGAGTATCTCCGAGACTTGGCGGAGCGTCACGTGACCAGCACTCCAGTAGAACCCACCGGGAAGTTCCCCTTCATCTCTCTGGCGCACAAACGACGGGAGAAGGTGCGTCCGTACAGCGGGGCGGAGCTGCGGAGCCTGGGGGCCGTGACCTGGCAGGTTCACGCTGAAGATCAGGTCGCCGGCGCCGAACGCGAGTGCCTGTTGGCCATTTCAAATGACTTCATCATCTTATTGGATCAGGAGGCCAAAGCGGTGGTGTTTAACTGCGCCACGCGGGATGTGATCGGCTGGTCGACGGGGAGCCCCGCCTCCATGAAGATCTACTACGAGCGTGGCGAGAGTGTATCACTGCGCTCCATCAATAACAACACGGAAGACTTTGGAGAGGTTGTCAAGAGACTGGAGGTCAGTGGGGCAACGCTACTGTCTGTGACAGTACATCTCATTAGCACACACCATCTGCCGCAGCTATCAGAGGTTACACCGAGACTAACTGCTGGTACCTCTCACTATCTGAATGCATACTGATTTTATCATTATATTTACATTCCAGATAATTATCTGCAAAGCTTAATCCAATACAGATAACAGTGACTGTGTTTACATGCACAGAATATCCCAGTTTTTGCCCTTATTCCAAAAAAAGACAATATTCCTATGAAGATCTTTACATGGCTAATGAAAATTAACAATCCACTAATATTCCCGTTTACATGCAGCAGTGAAAAATAGGATTTTTTTTTTCAAAGTTTTCTCCCTCTTTCATTCCTTCATCCACCGTCTTGAAAAGGTCGGCACTGTGATGTTTTCACACATCCAAAAACCCGTTGATATGAAGTGTTTCATGATGTTAAAAAGTAGGTGTGTTTCTGCTTCCGACCAGAAATGTGGGATTTTCTTTTGGCCGTGCATCTCTACCACAGCCTTGCAAACTGTTGGCTAGAGGCTGTAAACCGTCGCAAACTGTGGTTAAAAACCCCAATTGAGACGTATGTTCAGAATGTGCTGTGTACATGTGCAAAGAATGCCTCTAAAACCCGAATAATTCCGGCATATCCCACATATTTTAATCGGAAAAAATGCTATATTTGGAAAAAGACCTTATTCGAAATTTCCAAATAGCATATGCTGTTTACATGACCCACATCAAATTCGGAGTATTGTCCTATTTGGAATAATAGTGGAATATTAGTGTGCATGTAAACGTAGTCAGTGACTAAAACAGTAGAACAACCATACATTTCTAAATCAATCAACCAGTGAAAATGAGTGCAAAGTTCAGTAGCTAATATGTAGGCAAAGAGTATTTGGTGAAGTTGTTCAGTGTATCAGTGACTTCCAGTCACCATGATGTGTGTGAGGGCACGTTATACCCTCTGTCCAAAAACTAAGTATTGTTGATGTTATTATAGCAACATAAGGGCGTAGCCTCAAATTATACAGTCACCAAAAAACCATAGCTGTTGTGTTGACTCTGTGATTATAAGTCACGCTAAGCACAATAGTAATTTGGTGATATGATATCATTTCTGAGGTTTTCAATGCGGTGTAGGCCAGGCAGTGCTTTTTGATGGGGCATTTGGATCATTCTGCTGACGCTGCAGTTGTAGTTGATGATAAACAAAGTAAACATTTAGCGTTGCCTGGTAGCAGTTCTGGCACGTGTCCCTTTTGTAAAGCAGGAATGGTTTTTTTCATGGCCTTTGTTGTGGGCATCAGGAGAACTGTAGCTTACTGGAACTCTGCTCCCCCTTTCTCTGATTTGCTACTATTTTTATTATTTACTATTCTGTGTATTAACTACAACTACTACTTCCCACAGGTAGGGGAAGAGCTAGACGTGTACAGAATTATTTAAAATCAAGTGCTTAGTATTACGGCTGCACAATGTATAATTGCACGATAAACGCATCACGAATAAGGTTGCACCGGCATGAGAATACGATAACCGTCTCAGAATATATCCCGATTTCACGGTATCATGGTATACGGTATTACATATATTACGTATTATACATACATATTTTATTATTAATATCAATATTAGTAGTTACAATGAAAACAGAAGGTTTTTGTTTGTTGAACAAATGCTTCATTATAATTGAAAACGGTATGATACGGTATGATAACGGTCAATCTTCATACCACGGTCTACCGCAAAACCAGTATATCACTGCAACCCTAATTGCAAAAGACTGCGATATTGCACTCAAGGATTTTTTGAGTTAGTTGAAAGAGAGTATCAGTAGAAAATTGCACTATAAAATAATGTTTTTTTGCCTTTTGTGTTCACTTCAATGTTGAATTTGTTGGAAATAATTTCCTTTCACTTTTAATTCAACAAGCAATTTCAGAATACTGCTAAAATACAACAAATAACGTGTAAGAAAGGCAGAACATGGTATACTTATTACGTTGTATTATTATATACATTATGTTTATCGCAAGTAATATCGTTATCGCGATTTTCAACGTTATTGCACATCGCATATTTTCCTCATATCGTGCAGCCCTGCTTGGTATTCATCGGATGTGACTGAAGCGTGTGCCTCAGTTGGGGTGGGATTAGAACGAGAGTCAGATGCATCTTAAAAGATGTGGTCGCTTTGAAGGCAGGATATTAATTTACTTGCAAAAGACTCTGAGGGTTTTCTTGTTTTATACATTATGCATGTGTTCTGCTCTTCCTCTCCGCTCCCCCTGTCTGTTCTGTAGCTGTTGACCAAGGGCAGCCAGACCACAGAGATGACCCTGCGCCGCAACGCCCTGGGCCAGCTCGGCTTTCATGTCAACTTTGAGGGCATCGTTGCCGAGGTGGAGCCCTACGGCTACGCTTGGCAGGCCGGGCTCAGGCAGGGCAGCCGATTGGTGGAGATTTGCAAAGTGTCCGTGGCCTCGCTGTCTCACGAGCAGATGATCGACCTGCTCCGAACCTCCGTCACCGTCAAGGTGGTCATCATCCCCCCGCACGAGGACTCCACGCCACGCAGGTAGAGTGGATTAAGGGTGTCGCGATACACCGATATTTACGATAACCGTGATATTAAACACGTGAAGTATTGGTGTTGTGTTAATAACACACACGTGATAATATTGTGTAAATAATCCAGCGCCTCTTAAATAATTTCCGTTCTCGATTTGTCTCCCTCGCGTCAATGCCCCACGTGTCGGGATTTTTTGTTTAGCAGTTCATCTGGTCGCCTTTTCACTGTCTGTGATTTCATTTACAACATAAAAATACTCATATACTCATATTTTTAGAATATCTCCAGAATGCTGCGATCTAGAGACTTTAAATTGCCGCCGCTTCGTTACCGTTGTAGTTTTCCAAGGAGAGCGATCATATCCCTTTCAGAAGATTTGTAATCCAGCCTTGAACAGCAGTCTTTTCTTTAGAGCAGGGGTCTAACACTCATATTAGCTTGGGGCCACTGCTGGTATTGTCCTCTCACAGGAGGGCCACTTCAACGTACCACAAGAAAGCGAAATATTCTGAAAATTAGCTTTTTTATTTTCATTACAACACATGAAGCCTGGGGTAGTTTAAATTGGTAAGCAACAACTCGAAAAATTTATAATTTTGCGGGCCCGATTGTATTATTTTTTCATGTCATGGGCCCCTGGAAATGTCCTCTGGACCGGCAGTTTGAAACTTCTGCTTTAGAGACTTTATAAAAAATAATAAATCCAACAATGAATGTCTTCTATGATTATTTATCCATTTATCCGTGTTGAAAGGAGTTGGTGTTGTTGTTGTTGTTGTTGTTGTTGTTGTCGGCTGTTAGCTGAAGCCGATGCAGAGGCGTGATGTTTGTGACTGCGCATGTGTGCGTAAAAGTGCTGATCTCAGAGAACAACACACATTGAAATAACATGCGATTCACCCAATCCTAGTATCAGTAGATGCTGGACAAAAACCGAAATACTGAGTAGGATATTCTTTTTGTACGCTTTTGTACAGTTACAGACCCTCTCTACACTTGTATTTTGAGTGAAATTAATTTGCCAAAAAACAGACAAAATACACAACAAACAAACTTTATCGTGAATTCTTTTGGATACGATAATCGCGCAGTGAAAATCTGACATTGTAACAGCCCCGGAGTGCATATATAGACGATCTATAGATGCAAGAGAAACTCTGCTTATTGCAGCTGCCTGTGGCTTTTCCGAGGCTGTGTCCCCGCTCTGACTGTGAATGCGTCATGTGCCAACAGAGGCTGCTCAGAAATCTACCACATGCCACTGGTGGATTACAAGAACCACAAGGAGGGAATGCCCTACGAGTTAAAGTTCCCCTTCCGCCCCACCAACAACAACAACACCAAGTGGCCACGCACCTCATCCAGCCCTCAAACACGCGCCGCTGGCACAGCGGCGACGCTGATCAAGGCCCCGCCTTCAGACTTCAGTGACCGTAACTCCGCTGCTATTCCCCGAAGTGTGTCCAGCGACGGGCGACCCATCAACCCCAAAAGGTCACAAAACAAATAGAATGCTGTTATGAAATTCGCAGACACACTGAACACAGAGCTGTCTGGCTGCAGTTTGTCTTTAATGACACACTTATGCATGGTCACAGATATTCCCCAGGGAACGACAACTACGCTCTCGCCTGCTCCATTGTGATGGGTCGCACGATGCACAACACAAACTCCCCTTCCAGCCTCCCGTACACGGACGCCGTGGGCTCCAACCAGTGGAGGCAGAAGCCTGTGCCCGATGGGTAAGTTCTTCTGCCCCCTCACTATGTGCTAAATTTGGCCTGCAGCCTAACATTGAGAACAACCCATTGATTATCAATTAAAGCGTGGCAGGAGATCTCTAAATACATGGACAGACGAGGTGTCAAATGCATGCCGTCTCCCATCTGTAATCATCAGGAATTTCTACCCGGCTTGAGGCTTTTTTTTTTTTTATTTGAATCATGGTGTGACAAAGGGATAGCATCTTGATGTTCTTTCAGCAGATCCAGGACAAATTTAGAGTCTTTTCACACACAGTGTTTTCACAGAGAAAAACCAACCAAAACCACGGCACTACAAACCACGCGAGAACGTTCACTCCGCTTATTGGTCAGATGTGTCTGGGGGGCGGGAGCGAGAAAGTAAATACAGGAAGAAGGTCCTGTGTTCTGGACTAGTGCATGTTTTTCATGAATGTATAGTAAGAACTTATAATAGCGGGCTGCCGGCTGCAGCGCCGGGTCCCTCCACCTCTCCCCGTGGCCTCGCTTGTCAGAACTAACGTCCCGTCTCCTGAAACCTTTAACAGCACAGAATAAAGCAGTTTCATGTTAAAAATCTGACGCAGTTCAGCCGAGTTCAGCGCGTCAGTGCTGTAGGTTGGAGAAGGTATAAACAGAGCTAGCTAGTTAGCCGCTGCTAACTTTCTCTGATCATTTCAGATCCAGACATCTGATGGAAGAAGTCCTTCTCCTGGTTAAAATATATAGTTTAAATCCAAAAGGATCTAAAAAGTGTATCGTAAAAATGTGTCTTGAAACTAGATAAAAAGTTAATTTATGCCTCATTTTCACGACTCCTTTGCGGACCCTGAGGCATGTGCAGAGGGGATGTGACTGACAGGTGTTCTGCACATGTAAAGACACGTGTTCTGATTAAAATGACATTTCTCTGGGGTTGAAATTTGTTGGAAACATTTGGGATAATGTAGTACACAACTCAACAAAATGCATAACATAGGGCTAGTCATTTTTTAGACATTTTAATGCGGAAATGTTTCATATTATACGTTTAAATCATATATATATATATATATATTTTTTACAGCCATATTTAAACACTGTCTGTTTTTTTTATGTCAAATGTCCTTTTTCATCTGTTATATTTGTGTAGTATCTTCGTGTGTGTGCATGTGCGTGTGCGCGTGTGTGTGTGTGTGTGTATGTGTGACTGATTGTATCTAATAACTCTTATGTCTTTACATGATGGATTTGCTTTGACCTTCCTCTTCTCCCCTCTAGGTTTAATAACAACAACTGCCAGTCCCCCGTGTCGTCTGCGCGGCAGGTGGGGGGCGAGGGCGTCAATGGGGTCAAAGCGTGCTCTAGCTCTGGTGTTGGATGGTCCCGACCTGTGGAGGGGGACAAAACCAGCGCAGGTAAGAGGAACTCCGAGCTCTGGTCTCAGAATGAGCGATAGCATTAAATAAAACATGACTTTTACTGTGCTACCACTCGTCTACAGACGCTAAACATATGTCTTTGCGTCCCACAGACGCTATGGTTTCCAAGGCGGTCATTCCTCGACTCCAACCGTCAGAGCAGGGCAGCCACATATCTCCTAACAAAAGCACTAAGGTGAGCCGCAATCAACAATCATCATACTGTATGTAATTTCCTCGCTCCTATGTGATGGCAGGTTAGGAGTTTGATAAAGGAGGCCCTGCTGTTTAATCGCTGGTAATGATGGTAAATGAAAGGCTACGACTTGTGTATACCAACCTGCAGTAAGGACAGTCTTCAGATGATGACAGTGGAATGAGCTCGCAATGTCATTACGGGTGAAAATATAAAATGTGTATGTAAAAACCAGGGGTGGGGGGAAAAATCGATTCATGTAAGAATCAAGATTCTTATCTTCTAAGATTCTGAATCGATTCACAACTTCCATAAAAAAATTTTTTTAAGTTTTTTTTCTACAAAAGAACCCAGATGTTTCTACTGACTGACAGTAATCCTACACACCAAGTCAAAGTTGTGTCATGCATTATTCTGTGATTTGTAGAAAAATCCCACAAAATATCAGCTTTTTAGTGTTATTTTGTGTACAATTTATTTTTTAAATTGGAAAGTTTCTGAGAGAAAAAAAAAAAAAAAGGCAGCTAGCCTAAGCGTACCAATTTTATTTATGTAACACTCAGCATTTTTATTTTTCGTATAACTTGAACTTGTTATTCTTGAAGTCACAGAGAATTGAGAAATACTAAAAACTATTTTAGTAAAAAGTGTTTATTTGTGGAAGTTTAGTATGAATAAATGTTATATTATTGCAATAAGTTTATATAACTTTTCCAAATATAAAAACTCCATAAACTCCAACTTAACTCTTAACTTTTCCACGCTGCCTTTATTAGCGCACAGTGGACTGGACTAGATCCTGAAATTAGCACCCCTATGTACTGAATTGAGAATTGATTTTTAATCAAATCGTGACCCCAAAAATCTGAATCAAATTGAATCGTGAAATACCGAAACATTCACACCCCTAGTAAAAATGCGGTGAAAATAAAAGGTTTTCAATTTGAAAATGCTAAATTGTCTTCTCCTCTGTGACTAGCCGGACGCTCCGTATTCATCCAGCCAGTCTAGCAGCAACACGCTCTCGAGCAACGCCTCCAGCTCCGCCCACAGCGACGAGAAGTGGTACGAAGTGGGCTCGCGTTCGGGAGTGCGGAGCGATCTGGAGCTCAACGGCTACCTTCAGGGCACCTCCACCGACAGCGGCATCGACGCCACCTCCTTCACTGCCACACAGAGCAGCACAGCCTCCTCCACCGGTGCCTTCAGGGCCAAAGACAAAATCCCATGGCAGGACGACCCTGCAGGCAGCCAGAGGGCCTCGGACTCTTCTCCTCCGACACCAGACTCTCTCGTCGCCATCGGGGGCAGCGAGATCCCGGCGAAGAGTCCATCAGCCTTTCCTCTGGTTCCTGATGCTGGCTCCTACATTCTCAGTGACGCCGCCTCCCACTCCAGGTGTGCTGCTGTTCTGTTTGACTCAGCTGAGGAATTTGTGGTCTTGCATCAACGTTTCATTAAACAGACAGTGATTCATTGTAGTCCAGATATATCCTGTACCATCCCAGATGGAAAAGTCCAAAGCTCTGCGGTTTGGCATTAACAAAGGGAGAGAGGAAGAATGTGTGTGTGTGGTTTTGCATTTGTATGTATCTCTGTCTCCCGGTATCCATGATAGAAAGGAAGTGCTTGAAGTTGCTAGAAATGCAGACTGTGAGCTAAGCACGGTTCCCCCCCTCCTCTAAATCCCACTTCCTTTTGAATCAACTAAAGCTTTCCTCCCTCTCCTCTTCACTCAGCCAGAAATAACTCAGCCAGACCTGTACATTGGCAGCTTTGTTTTATAGTATGTGCACGCACATGCACGCCACGCAGCACGCAGCACGCAGGCACAAAACTTGCTGTTTGAAAATCCAAGCTTTTATGTCAAACTACGGAGAAATGTTATTTGAAGTTGCTGGAATTGAAGTGCAAGGACACTGTGTCCTTATTTTTTCTATCCATAAAGTCATCAGTTGATCCCATCTGCAGAGATAGGAAGAAATGTAGCGATGGAACAATCTGTTTATATGTGCAAACAGTATTAAAGGTCCCATATTATGGTCATTTGAAGTATTTACTTAGTACTACTAACATGTTTACATGCTTTAATGTAAAAAAACAACAACACATTATTATACTGCCTGTCTGAATATACCTGTATTCACCCTCTGTCTGAAATGCTCCATTTTAGCACCTGTCTCTTTAAGCCCCCCTCCTGAAAAAGCCCAGTCTGCTTGCTCTGATTTCTCTCAGCATTTCTGGGTCTTCCGCATCTGCACTCTCAGTGTCTCTGCACCATCAGTGCAGCTGAGGAATGACTGTAGCACTACTGTAGCAGCACTTTACACCTATATATAGTTGTGACATCATAACCTTACAGAAGTCCTGACAGCTTGTTTCTGAATACGGGCTGTGTGCATTTCTCTGTGGATTGAGCAGTTTTATTACTTTCACAGTATTTATATAGCACATAGATCTGCTTTATAATCAGTAAAGAAATCTCACTTTTTACAATATGGGACCTTTAAAATATTCCGTAATGCAAACACAATGTATAACCATGGCTCTTATTTCATTTACTCTTCATGCACTCACCGTGACAGTGTTTTTGTAGCTTCGAGACACTTCAATTTCAAACTCGTAGACCTCCAGTACAAAGCCCCTCACCCAAATTGCCTGGCCCGTGTCTCTTTCCTCATTGCGAGCTGCCAATTTAAATTGTGGAAAAGTTCCAGCGATGGTTGCGTGGTCCCTGATCTCTCTCCCACAGCCAGTTGTGGCCATCCTGAGGGTACAAGAGCTCTGCAGCTCAAACGGGATGCCACCAAACGGCAGAAAATGTCCATAACCAGCTGCTACACACAGGGCCTCAGTGCGCGGCTGGCAGAAATACAGACCGTCATTCTCTTGGCAGTACTCCTCAGGGTGACAGGGGGCGAGCTGACAGTATACACTGTTGTCAGAGCCATTGCAGTAGCAGCGCTCCTGGCACTCCCAGTCCGTCCAGAAAGTCTGATTAGTGGCCAGCTGGTGCCCGTGGCTCATGCAGCCGCAATCACTGCGCGCCACACACAGGCCGTCGCGAAGCGCGAAGCCTTCCTCACACTGACACCCCTCCTGGCACGGCAGAGGGCATGGCTCTTCAGGTTCATCTAGGTTAGTGCAGGTCAGAGGGCAGGCGCCGGTGCACTCATCAAAATGACTGTTCTGTGGACAGGGAAGAGCTGAGACAGAACAACAAGGTAAGAAAAAGCAAGAGAGAAGAAAAGACAATGGCCACAATACTCCATCAAAAACCTTTGTTCTGAGTCACTCACTGGAGGATTGAATGGTGGCTTCAATTGTGTTTGCCACAGAGCTTATTTTTTTGCAAAATCCAAAGGAAAAATCCTATTGGCTTTTTGTCGAGGGAACCACGGAGACGCTAGCTTCCTGGTTGGCCTACAAAAATACATCATCCTTTCTGCACTCTATGGCAAAATAAAATGTCTGTGTTCTGCAGTATAATTCATCACTGGAGTGTACGTCCAAACGCTCAGTATGTTTTTTTATACCATCTCATTTTTGTCAAAATATGACTAAATACAAAGCTTTTATTTGTCACCAGCACAGTTAGCTGTGCACCTTTGTCAGACAAATGGTTTTCTTATGTTGGTCGCCAAGAACGAATGTGAGCAGCTAACTGCGCTAGCAACAAATATGTTAGGAACATACTGAGCATCAGCTGAGAGGTGGATTATGTGAAGGAGTGATTTGAAAAGTTTCAAATGACATGACATTTTGAAACTGGGTTGCTGTTGGAATGTGAGTAACTGCTATGAATCCAAGCTGACTGAAGCTGTGGTCCGTGAAGGAGCAAGTTTTCAGGGCCACCTTTCAAGCCTACAATGCATGAGTGAAAATACAGGTTTTTGGTGGAGTATACCTTTAAAAAAGAGGTAAATATTAGTGCAACACTATAGAGCAGTGTTGGAGTGGAACTAAAGAAGAATAGGCCTACTGGTAGACCTTTTTTTTCCCCTTTCACTTGTCAAACACAGGTGTGACTAATAAATACATTTATAAAATAAATTGCTACACTGCATTTCAATAATTGCTGGAACAGAGCCATTGTCATTGTCATTAGTTCCACCTGTGCTTCCTGCTTTGACTGCTGTGAAACAGGTCTACGAATCTGATGCTAGCAACGCAGGTTAAGCATTATTCAGCAACCTAATTGCCAGAATTAATGTTGGCATTGTATGTTTCTGCAATGCATATGTTACACCAATATCAGTGATATCAACATGGGCTCATGGTAAAGCTTATAAATAGCACTTTTTTCCCCAAATCTTTATTGACAGCCAAACTATAACGCTTCACTACGGTTGCAGTTTTAGGAAACTTTGGGTTAAAATAACAATGTTTGCTATGCAAATTACATAATCAACATAAATAATAAAAATCAACGGTTACTGTCCTGAACAGTGGTGTGCTGCTGTCTGCTGCTTGACAGCCATCTCTCCCAGGTTACACCCCCCCCGATGAGAAACTCATATACAGTATATGTGATCTGAACTACGTCGCTTTAGAAACGTTGATATGATCCATATGAAATGTACAAATGTTAGATATCCATGGTTTGCATAAGCGTACAATGCCAACATTTTATTCTGGCGACTGGGCTGTATTCAGAAAGCAAAATGAAATGTAGGCTAAAGTTAAATTTGGTGTTTTTACAGGGGAAAATATATATTATGTATATATAATATTTTGGCTTCCAAAGGGGGAATGACAGAATAGGTAGCTGTAGAGGAAATTACAGTAAATATGAAAAAAGTTATATTTGTATATTTGATATATATTAATAAATAGAAAACCTTTTCAGTTTTTGATGTGTTGTAGACAAGCTTTCTCACAAACAAGTTACAGCATAAGACTGTAAGTGTTTGAAGGCATATTGTTTTTGGTTTTGGCAAAGACACACAGAGTTGATATTTTAGGTCCTGTCTACAGGGATCTGGATATTTTTATAAACTGATATTTTTCTCCATCAAAAAATTCCATCCACACAACCTCTGTTTTGATAAATATCTCTGTCTACATTAGAACACATAAACACGCTCGCCGGGCCAGTAGCCCCGATAAAGGCTACGTCAACAACACGTCAAAAACCAGAGAAGAAGAATCTGAGCATACAATGACCATTAGCTTTAGCTACGGCAGTAGTAACAGATCAAACAATAGTAAAACAATAGAAGCTAATTATTTCTTTACATTTCTGGTACATGGTCCAAGGTGCTGTGGAGAAACTGAAATGTAACTCATGTGGATGGACGATAAGGTGAAGTTGCTGCTTAGCACAACGCTTACTGGTAGCCGTTAGCATGTAGCCGTAGCCATTCCATTGTTGTTGTTACTGGTGCATGCTCATTACACAAAGCAACCATGGGCATGCACGAACTGAGGAGATGATATCATTTCCCAAAATATCCAAACAGACACAGTAACAGTTTTGGAAAATATTCACCCTAGATGGCGGTTTAAAAAATCAGTTTTGGTGACGTAAAACTGTTTACATGTGGATGAAAGGCCAACACGGAGAGGCAAATATCTGTTTATAAAAATATCCAGATACATGTGGATAGGACCTTAATCTCACTCTGGGTTTGATGCCAGACAACCAAAATACCAGCCTGTTCCTTTAAAATAAAGATATATCAACTCACGGCAGTTGGTGACACTCCTCCAGGAAGCGAGGCCTACTTGAGCATCCTGACAGGCGGTGGCGTACGCCTGCAGTGAAGAACACAGGGCTGAGCGATTCCCTTCCTTTACACACATGTTATACAAGCAGTTCCTGAAGAATGGTGAAGGGTTGACCACTGTGTGACATGCCAGAAATGAACTATTCCCCGGGTCATTGATGTTGCCACACATCCACGGATTCTGGTAGAGTCGCAAGTCTGTGCACATTCGATACAGGTCATCGCAGTCACCATTGCAGGTGAGGTCATCAGCAATGGACCGCCAGCCCTCTGTGAACTGTTCGGTAGACTCCGCCAGGCGTCCGTTTGGAAGGCGGAGATCATCGGTGGTATTGCTATTGAAAACGCCACATAGACCACAAGTAACATTGTAGAAGAGGGTGGAGAGGGAGATGTTAAGGAATCCCTGGCGAGTGTACTGGACACGAAGAAGACCACGGGACTCCACCACTGTAGCATTGCCTGGTGCTCTGTAGATCATCATTGTCTCCATCGGATGGACATATGGGAGTGCCACTGGTTCACCATTCACCTGGAACACAAAAAGCCATAGAAATAGAATTGGATAGAATGGACACTGAACTGTTTGCCATGGTCATTTGACTAGTACAAAACAAATTGTTTGTGATTGAACAAGTGATTGAATTGTTTTGGTGCAAACACACGTCAGTGGGGCCATAAACTGTGTCGCAGAATACACACTGGGAGGAGGGCAGAGCCAGAGCGGACGGCAATCTCTGGAGACAGATGGCTGTCCGTCTCCTCCTGGCGAATTAACATTAACATTAGTCTCCTAGGAGGCGGAGGGACTAGAGCCCTGCTACTGGCCACCAGCCCGCTGTTCGGCTCATTTTCTGTAACTAGCGGATGGCTGGCTAGTTAGCTTGCGAATTCCGGCAAGCTTTCATACTACATTGATTACAGAAAATGAGCCAAAATTCTACACATTTACTCTTCATAACGTTACTTCTCCACTTTTGGTCATTACTGTAAACCCCTCACCTTGGTGACTCCACGACTTGCCGCATGTCAGTTTATACAGAAGTTTATACGAAGTTAGTCCGTTGGAATCGCAACATAAACATGGATGCTGCTCTGACCATCCTGCTCAGGCCCCCAGGAAGAGTGCCGGGCTTTAAAGCCAATTTGACATAGTGGCCAAACCATAGAATTGCACCTACCGGGGCTGTCACGTGATGTCATTGGGCTCAAAAATATGTTTTCCATAGACTTACATGGTGAAACAGACGTCTGTAAACCAGTGGATACATTTTTTTCTGAGCGAAAACCCACAAAATGACTATCAGAGTTTGATCCATTCAGTCCGATAACATTTTAAAAGTCTAGAAGAGCTGCAAGATTGAATGATTTAATCCCTATTCAAGTTAGCTGGAGGGCTAAACTGGAAGAAGCCGGCTCATCTCTTGCGCACCTACTCTATGGGCCACACAGTGCGGAAACAGTGGTGATCATCTGGGTAATTTTAGACACGGCAGTTGAACTTTTTTGGCCTAATGTACCACTGAGCAACTTTCATAGGAATGGGGCTCTGCCTCGAACACTGTTATCCAGTTCTCTTTATACATCCATGATCCTGCTATGTTCATTTGAAAGGGAATGTCCTTCCTTTCTGTTTCTATTTCTATGGCCATACCCATATTCAACAGCTGAAAATAGATGACAAAAATGTTTTTGCTCTGTAAAGAAAATACTAACCTTTACTATATCAAAATCTATCCCTCCCATCTGAGCTTCCAGGTTAGCCACTGTAACTAGCACAGGTCTTTTCCAGGTGGGGCCTTTGTTCACCAGCCTCCTGCCCATCTTCACCTCCACCATCGAGCCATTAGCTGGCACCCCACCACACAGCTTCAGCAGGTAGTAGGAGCTGTCATCTGGGAACAGCAGGAAGGTGCCATCAAAGGAGGTTGTCACTGAGTTCTGGGTGATTGAGCACACTCCCTCCCTCCGAGGGTAGCAACCCAGCAGGCCCACTTCTGCCACACACACCTCACCCTCCCTGCAGGACTCGTTGAAGCAGGAGACTTCCCCAGCAGGCCCGCAGGTGCAGCGGAGGGTACATTCACCTTCTTCACCACTGGGGCCTGCCCAGAAAGTGTTATTACGGGGGTAATAGAGGCCGTTATGCTCACAACCACAGTCTTCACGCTGAACACAACGGCTGCCGCTGAGAACATAGCCCTGGTCACACTGGCAGCCCTCAGTGCAAGGGTGAGCACAATACAGGGGAGCGGTGAGGTCCGAGCAGGAGGCTGGGCAGGCACTCGTGCACACTTGGTAATTGCTGAACTCTGGACATGACAAAGCTGAGAGCCAGTAAGAGAGAATAAATTATGTCAGATGCCACAAGTAAATGAATGTAAAGATAGAGAATCTGCGTAAACTGAATTAAACTGAATCTCACCGCAGAAGGTGCGAGACCTCCAGGGTCGTATCGTGACACCAAGGGCCTGACAGGCCAGCGCATAGGCCTGGATGGCCTGGCAGAGTGTGGTGATATTATCCCTGTTGCTGCACATGTCATATACGCAGCTATACACGAAGGCTGTAGGGTCCACTACAGCTCTGCAGTCCCTAAACGGTCCATCGGTTTTGTTGATGAGCCCACAGTAGTCTGAGCGAAAGTAGAAGGCTTCTGTGAGAGGGTCACACATGCTGCAGTTCTGGGCGCAGCCATCTGTACACCTCCAGTCTGTGTCCTCCGCTCGCCAGCTGCCCCCTAACTCCACTACACTTTCTGCTAGAGAGCCGTCAGGAAGCACAGGATCGTCAGCGGGGTCGTCGTTATAGTTACCACAAAGGCCACAAGTGTTGTTGAAGTAGGAGCTGGGTAGGGAGATGGATGCATAGTGTTGGCCATCATAGGTTACCAAGAGTCCAAAGTCTGTTTCTAAAGCAATAGCAACCCCAGACTGGTAGACCTTGATAGCACCAAGCTGGAGTTGGACCGGTACAGTCTTCATCAAGCCGTCCACCTAGAGAGAAGAACAAAGGAAATATCAGAAAAAAGAACAAAGGATGATGGTAGAAAACCTTTGTCATATACCAATTTAGAATACTGTCTCTTTCTTCCTTTCCCTTTATCATGACAAAACTCTCAAAACTTGTATCTTGGATCATTAGCTTGTACTTGGATATTATGATAAACCCAGGTAGATGCATCCAAGAGGTAATTACCAGCCTGTCTTTAGAGGTGTTAAGTAGGGGGTTAGAAAGTAGGGGCCTTGGTCCCCCCACTTTATGCCCCTGGCCCCAATAACTGTCTGATGCAGTCAAAACTTTTACAGGTGTGTAGTTGAGATCAAAATGAAGGCCAAGTTCGAAGATGGGTGTTAATGTAGCCACATAACCCAAATCAACACTTTTGCATCAGCCCAACCAAGAAGCACACACAACAAGGCAAATATTGTGATAGTTACTGATATAAAGGGGTCCACAGATTCTCACCTGGACTGCTCCAGAACTGCCTTTGGGTAACATGACTCTGTGACCGTACACCTCCACTGTGACATCTCGAAGCCAAGAAACAGAGGCGACCCCACGGTTCTCATTTTTGGCCTCCACGCTGAAGAAAGGCAGCCCCACCACCTCCCAGCAGGGCCGAGCCAGCAGGTAGGAGCAGGTTCCTTGGAAGTGATAGAGGAAGCCATCGAAGGTGTGGTAATGAGGGTCACCAAATACCACACAAGTGCTGGTGCGGGTCGGCTGGCAGTAAAAGGACCCTTCCTGCTGCTCGCAGGTCTCCAGCTGCCCGCACGGAGACTCTTGGCACTGCACCTCGTTGTCAATGTCAAGGCAACGGCATCGCTGTGAACACTGGTCAGACAGCCAGAAGACTTCCCCTCGTCTGTAAAAACGCCCTGGGGAGGATGTAGGAAAGACAGAAGAGATATTTACAAGTACAATCCAAGAGAAACCTGTGCGTGTCAATGTTTGACGTTTGAACTTGCCGTTGTAGCTGCAGCCATTGGCAGGATCTATCAGTTCAGTGTCCACGCGGAAGAACCAGCGCCCAGGGGTATTTACATTGGTTGTCTGTTCAATGTTCACTACATCATTTGACCGTGATCCTGGCAGGTTGAAGAAGTGACCAATGTCTCCACCATTAAAACCTGACTGAAAAGGGGAAAGGTGTGAGGGACGTGAGGTGAAATGTTTATCATATAATTTCTATAATAGAAAAGGATTATCATACATGTGAAATAATCTTGGGGACATAGTGAGAATACCTGAGCTGTCGTTCCACCCAGTCCCGTTAAAGGATCTCCACCACTGGCTGTTCCTGTGCTCCACGTGATTTCTCCGTAGTTGAACATACTGAAGGACGCCACGCCATCTGAGATTAGTACAGTTTGGAATGTGTTCACCTTTTAATCAAACAAGAGGGTGAAAATAGTTTTACAAAGAGAAAAACAGACATAACATACAGAAAAGAAGAATACCATAACAGAGACAAATCCTTTCAAATTTCATCAAATGTCTCAATTGTGGGAGACTACGAACGTACATGTAGTTAGAACCTGCCTCACATTGAAATATAGTCATTGAAAACAACTGTTATATGGAAGTTAGATGACAAACATTCACAAATGTATCCCAGTTTTAACTCTAGGTATTTAAATGGATTTGGATAAGCAAATCACCAAATAAATGCTTACTGGGCCAGTAGAAAGGTACAGTATGTCTGATGTTTTAGCCTAGCTAGCTTAACAAAAAGACTGGAAGCAGGGGGAAACTGCTAGCATCCAGCTAAAGTGAAACAAACACAGCGTCCAACAACACCAAAGAAGAACAACTTAGCAAGTTATTTCCGAGAATGATAAACTTGATTCAATCATATATTGCAGACCGATTCCATTATAGTTTGCAGGCGTATTGTAAAAAATGTGGACAAGACATAAATAAGACAATTTTGAAAATGGTAGATGACCAAGGCTAGCAGTTGCTAAGCTAGTCTAAACTCTGTTACTGTGTGGAAATGTGTGACCAAGATATTTTAACCAGTGTTTGGACTTTACCGGGGTTGTCTGGCTTCCTCCATAGAAGGTGACCTGGTGCCATGTTGCAATAAAGACCCAGGTGGCTGTGAAGGTGGGCGTGCTTTTGAAGTACTTCCGGACATCTTGTGTTGCCCTTTCCAGTATCTCCGGTTCGATGGACTCTCGGTAGAACACATCTCCGCGGATGCCGTTGTGCACATCTGCCCAAAGTGGAGCAATGAATGATCTGCTGTCACTCAGGGGAAAAGCCTCCGGTGTGAACTGGCTAACCTGCACGTTGAAGGAGATCACACCATTGTTGTTGACCTGTGAACACAACAGACAGGGATGTATTTCAACACCATAATATATATGCTTTATACACTGCAATAAATTATTTTAAAATTGATGGATTGCAGCTTTCTGTGCAATAATAAGAGGTTTGATCAAGGCTTACATAGATGGAACGGTAGGGGACATTGAAGAAAATGAATTGAATGAGCAAAGTAATTTCAGCAGAACTTCCATCATCCATCTTTGGGGTCTCTAGATCTCTATGGCCGGGTCCATATGGATACAGGATATCCTGAGTACTAGCTAAAAGGAGAATAATGCATAAAAGCTCATTAAATGGACTTATCACAACCCTAAAAGATGAAGGAATTGATGTGGAGGATGACTCATACCTCCCGTCTGTACAAAGATGCTGAAGAGGTGGAGCAGAATGACTGGACAGCCTGGCCTGACCATTCTAAAGATCAGAGAAACAGAATGAGATGAGAGACGATATTGACAGGGTGATTCATTTGCTCTTTATGTTACCACCTCCTGAGCAACTGTTACATTATCTGCCTTGCATTTTTCCTCAAAGCTAATGGTAATGCAGGCAGACATGAGTCATAGGACAACTTCTCATAAACAAGTCTGTTAGACAAAGTGGAGAGGAGGGAGAACCGTCAAACCAACGTCACTTACTTCTTTAAGATCAGGCTCCCAGGTCTCCCCTGAGGAGCCCTGAAAAGGCCCTATTATGCATGCCAGAACAATGTGTCAGGATCACATTTGCCTTACAGTCCCATGTGAGCCGACAACAGTGAACTAACGGGCCTCTCTGTGCCTCGGTTCCCTGCCGCTGAGCGAGCTGGCCCACTCTGCTCCAGTGTCTCTGTGTCTGAAGCCGCGAGGCTGCTCAGGACCTCATTACCACTTCTGTTTGGGATCCATCCATGCCTTGTTGGCTAAAGGGAGAGGAGCATCAACACTGGGGCACTAATGGCTTTCAGTGAGTAGGTTTGAATTGCCGGGATCCTTGCAGTGGTCCATTGGGGCTGTTCCCATTGGCAAAGTAGAGTGTACAGCCAAGTTGGCAGACTTTCCAGTCACCTTATAGCATTTAAACTTAATTGTTTAACAAAATGGAATGAAACTTTAAAATGTATTGTCTGTACATACAGTGAATTTAAACATGAATGAGCCTATACAACCAGCCAACTGTACCCATAAGTTTAAACTGGTCTCTTTTGGATATCATAGATCCCGTCCTCCAAACCATACCATCACATAACTCGTTTGTTTCTACCCTCTCATAGGACCCATATGAGTGTTAGATTAGCGCCCCTAGTGGTGGCAGGATATACAACCCATAGGAGAGTTTTCCGTCCATATACCTACACGTGGACACAATGATCGCGGTTTTAAACAAATTGTTAACATTGTGAAATGGTCGCAGTTTGGTATGGTTTAGGCACAAAAACTACTTGGTTAGGGTTAGAAAAAGTTCATGGTTTGGGTTTAAAATATGTTATGTTACCTCACTTCCATGCCTATGTACATGACGTAATTACGCACGTGAAGCTAATGTGACATAGTTCCGGTTGTTACATTAATTTAAAATAACTTGGCATTTACTTTTAGTTTCAAATTTTAAGTGAAAATGAAGAAAGGCAATGTGGTGCATTATTTTTCTTTTTAATATCCATATACATTACAGTGAGGATAACAGGTGTTGTCTGTTGGCCTCAAGTTACGGTCGATGCCATTGAAAGCTTCGAAAAAAAAAAAAGCTCATAAGTGGACCTTTGAGTTGAGATTATTTTGTCACACAACAGATGTGTAGTTAGTATGTTGAAGTGTAATCATCAAAGCCTGGCTGAGCTGGTGATGTCTGGACCAGCCATCTTTGTTTTAAATAGCCTACTGACCAGTGACAGGAAACCTTTTTATACATAACTTGTAGGGGTGTCACAATTTCAATTCTAAAACAAAAATCGAGCTTTCAATTATCGAAATCAAAAGCAGGATCGGCGATTAGCCCATTTTAAATACATTTAAATTTGACCATATGACCGTAGTGTGGTACATTCCAAAAACATGTAGGCTTCTTTTTTAAAGAACTTGAAAATATAAATTACAGTTGTCAGGGCATAAAACCAACAATCTGTTGATCTTTACTAATCAAGACTCGGTAGTCTAACAAATCTTTAAATTGAAAATTGAATCAAATCGTGACCTTAAAATCGAAATTGCAACCGAATCGTGACACCCCTAATAATTTGAAAACTGGAGTTTGGTATTATTCAGGAATCTATGTGTAAATACCCACAGCCTAAACTTTTAGTCTTGAATACAATACCGTTGATACATAAGGTATGTGAGGTCAATTGGATACTTCTCTGAAATTGTCTCTGTAATCTGTGAATTCTATTCAGCTTGATGGTAAATTGTGTTCAGGTGTGCCAAGCTTAGTGAGCACTGCTGAGAGAGGTCTGCTCTAATGTCAGCAGCCTCTCATCATACATTGTCAACAGAAAGATTACCACAATTGCTCTTTTGACTCTTGTAGCTCACCATCTTATCTGACTGCATGGCATTAACTCGGTGCCTTTTAGCGGGGCAATTAAGATAAAGCTCCTGGGACTTAAAAGATGAACAAGCCACTTCGATGTGTTTATCTCTGGGGTCACACTCAGAGAGACATACTGTATCAGGTAAGCTACATGCTTCATCAGAAGTTAATTCACTCTGAAGCACATTTATTTAATTTACTGACTGTTTTTAAAGTCAGAATTGTTCAAAGTCATGCTGTGTTATATGTTAAAAGTTAAGAAATGACATACATTTAAATTGTGTATTTTATAGTTTTAATATTAACATAAGTGGAAATGTACCTGAAAGAGTAGACCAGTGGTTCCCAACCCAAAAAGAAGTCCCAAGATACATTTGAGGGGTCACAAGATGATTAATGGGGAAATAAACAAACCAACATATTTTTGTTACAAAATGTTATGTTTATCTTTATGACTTTTCTAATTTTTTGTTTTGCTTTTTGTTGTGAAACACTGGGTACCCATACCTCCATTGAATATGGGATGGAACAATCATTATCTGGTTGAGCTGTTTTAAGGGGTTTGTGTTAGATATCAACAATTATATTAGATCATGAAGCAATAGTGACATCACCAACAGCAGCCTATATAGCAGATAATGTTTTCAGAACCGATAATAAATGACCCCACATATCTGTCGTACAGGCAAAAGTCCATGTTTGCAGTAGGGCTGAATGATTTGGAAAAATGATCTAATTGCGATTATTTTTGGCTGATATTGCGATTGCGATAAGATTCACAATATTGGAGGGAATGATCATGTTTGCATCATTATTCTCATTTTCATTGAAAAAAAAAAAAGATTCTGGTGTGATTTTGCGAGGATCTGTACCAAACAAAGATTTTTTCGTAAGTTTAGAATATGATTTGTAGGCCGGGACACCTCTGCAGCACCACAATACTTCATTCAGAATGATATTTTGACACACATTTTGTCATATATTGCACCTCCTGCGATTTGGATATTGCACTCTGTCCATATTGCAATTTGGATAAAATTCTGATTAATTGTTCAGCCCTAGTTTGCAGCATCAAAAAGTGACGAGCCTAATGAGGAAAGTTCAGGTTCCTTTTGCCACACAGTAATTAAAGACACTACTGATGAGTAGAGGAGGAAACAATGCACTCACCTGCCTTCAGAAGATGGACATCTAGCACCTCAATAGTCTAACCTGGCAACCTCCTTATAGCTGCGTCCCATCCAGCAGAGGACCATCCACAGAGGAGTGGTGGAGGTGGAGGTGGAGGGCGTAAAACGAGGCAGTGGAGGTGACAGTGATGAAAAGAAAAGAGGGGTATGTAGAGGAGCTGGATGTCCAGATAGAAGAGCACTTTTGTCCAATTCCAGCTCCACGGGATTAGCAGCAGAAGCACCAACAATCCAAAAAGGTTTGTGTTTGGGTGTTTAAATGGTGACGTCCTTACAGGAGAAAAGTGGAGATTGAAAAGCACCTGTTGAAGCTGTGGAAGGAGCTTTGCCTAAAAGAAGCAGGTGCAAACTTTACCTGGGGATACTGTTCAACTTAATCTGAGATCAGTGTTTGGGGAAGGGGGTAGGTGGGGAGGAGAGGGAAGTTGAGGGGAGGGACAGCGTAGGAATCTGAGGAAGAGAGGGAGTGGAAACAGAGCAATATGTAAGAAGGGCAGAGGGGAGGTCAGAGATGTGGAAATGATGGAGGGAAGTGGAAAAACCAAAGAGAAATACCGCTTGCAGACATGTTTTAAATTCGGGAGAAAAGGAATGTTTTGTACAAAGAGAGGCTCTCATACAGGATGAATGTCTGTCATTAACACCTGCAAAGTGCCAAATGATAAAATATGTCTTTGGTGGAAAATTTGGAGGAAACACTGCTGCCTTTATCTTTGTGGAACAATGGTGTTTGAATACCAAGGTCTTATTAATGTTTCAATCAGCATATGAAGCAGCACTGAAAAATATTTGGGGATCATTTCTATGAAAATTGACTGTTATTGAATTATTTATTTGACAAGGCCTTAGCAGGTATACAATCGAGGCTACATCCACACTAATATGTTTTCATTTTAAAACAGCGTTTTAAAACTAAAACGATGTCCATCCACACAAGTGTTTTAGCACCATATCAGAAACAACCTCCATCTATATTAACACGACTGAAAACGCATGTCACATGACCATTCACGTACACTGGGCATGCACATACCGCTGTAAACAGGAAGCAGATTGTCTATTGAACTAATAACAGAAATTACTACGGAGGAAGAACAGCAATGGCGAAAAGTAAGACCAGAGGTTTCTTTGCTTGGACCAATGATGATGTGGAACTGTAACTGAAAGTAAGAGACGTAAAGGCGGTGGAAAACGTTGATCGGGAGTCAATACAAAGCAGATATTGTAACATATTTGAGCGGTACCGGGAGCATTATCCATCGGTGGAGGAAGCCATGGCAACAGGAAAGGAGTACAAAAGGTATGTAGGTCTAGCTAACTGATAAGACTGACTGACATGGGTGTTTGTGTCATAGTTTCCAAAAGTCTCCACGAGTCCAGACTAAAATGCAACCCCTGGAGTTTTCAAACTAAAATGGGGTCAGCAGCGTTTCCAAATGTCTCCGTTTTAGGGGCTCGGAAACACTGGAGTAGTGTGGACGCTAGGGGTAAACGCAGCAAAAGATATGCGTTTTAAAATGAAAACGTATTAGTGTGCCTTTGGATTGGGCCTCAGTTATGCTAAAGACTTTGCCAGAGTTCACCCAGTGCAGTTCGGGCAGCTCCAGGGTACCTGAGCACACAAACTCACCAAAGTAGTACAGTCTCACTCTGGGGCATTTATGGACAAAAACAAGAAACACACACACAGTCTGAAACCTTCCTTTTCAAGCTCAGTGGTAGGTAGAGTTACAGAATTAACATGAGTCACTTTGGATACTCTGTGTACCCCTTTTTTTTAATTAGGAACAGCCTCATTTACAAGGTTATACAAGAGACTTCATCTCCATAGATGCTGGAGAGATAGCGAGGGGAAATCTCAGGTGGATCCACACTGATAGGGTCTGGGAAGGAGAGGGCAGTCAGTTGGGTCTTTGTTGCAGGAGGACAGTGGAAGTAATTGGAGAGGCAGGGAGCAAGATGTGTGAAAGGCTCCAGGACTGAGGGCAGACCCCGGGCTCCCATTAAGCAGCACCGAGGCTCTCTGCGGAGGCTTCTTTTATACCTCCCACGTCTTGTTGTGTAAATGGACACATACTTTTAACTAACCTTTGAAAGAGAACGTCGCACAAAGAGGCACAAAAAAACAACAGTTCCAGATGACCTACTGGGCTGGGAGAGCTTCCTGATGTAGGGGTTTGTGTTTTGGGAAATGTCGAGGATGGAGAAGTGGGAAGGATCGAGATAGGCTGATACAGCTGATTTCTCCCACTTGTACTCTTGCTTTCCCATTCACTGACACAACAACTCATTAGGAACAGAAAACATGACAGGAAATGATAATGCTCCCTTTTTCTTCTCTGTACTTGGGTGGTCAACTTAAAGCTGCACTAATTTAACAATGCATCAAATTATTATTTATAATGTTGTTGTAAAGTTGTTGCTCGTAGCGACGCACCCACAGAGAATTGTCACCCGACTCTGGAGCATAATGCTACGTGTCCACAGGGACCGTCATTTCCTCGCTTCCCATTCATTGTCTATGTAAGCAGCTGTGCAATGCATTCGGGTAGCACCGCA